>JANHFO010005039.1:243284-256321 GCA_032468095.1 Pareas carinatus
TTTTTTGTACACCGCCCTGAGTCCTTCGGGAGAAGGGCGGTATATAAATTAAATAAATAAATAAATAAATAAATAAACCCTGTGAGATTAGTTGGGCTGTGAGTGGTGACTGGCTATAACATGTGCCATTGCTAATCTTATGCATACACCAGATATAAAATTTAAGCACCGCAATACTCTTATATGAGTATTGTGAATTGCTGTATTGGAATTGGCAGCTAATACATTTAAATACAAATTTAAATCAATTAATCAATCTTAGCACTGGTGACCAGAAAAAAAGCACTCAAAATATATCGTGCTGTACCATATTAAATGAAGAGGAACTAACATAAATTGCCTGGTACTGAACATTGTTTAATACATTATCTTATAATGGGAACAAATATGCTCATTACCAAAAGATTGCCATTACATCTAAAATTAGAGTTCTAAAATTAGTAGTCTCTGGATAGATGGGATTGGTCTCACCTCAGTGGAGTCCCAAAATGATAAATTTTATTTACTCTTATGAACTACAGTACTAAGTCATACTGGTAATTCAGACATCTCTTTCTAGAGCTTTTCTAATTCCACTGGAATTTCAAATATTCCAATGAATCTTCTCTCCATATTATGACCCTTCCTGATAATATAAAACCCTACAATATCAATTTATAGTTACCCAGTGGATCTCCCGACCTTCTCTGTCTCCATAATGAACATGAATAAGTGAGCAGATATTTAAGTAGAAGGTAGGTTGATGGATAATTTATTGTGACATGGCTTGCAAGATGTTAAGCACAGCAGCAGGCTTTGTTAGAATGAAAAAAAAGTTTGAGAATAATAACTTTGGAAACGTTCTCTGTGTTTGCAAAACTGCATGCAGAAAGTATTTGTATATTTGAAAGGAAGAGTGTAGCAAGATCTTGAACATTATTTTTTATAGTAATCATTTTTTAACGATGTTGGATGCATGATAAATTTCAGAATGGTATTAAATACAAGATATCTTTCTATACTTTCCATTCCAATGATAGTTATCAGGGAACCATGATTTATGGATGCTTCTGGAAAATTCCAGTTACCGAGAAGCTTCTCCCAATATTTCTATTCCATTGAATAAATGTAAATGAAAGAACAATTATTTTGCTTTTCCTACAATCTCATTTATAAAACTGATAAAATTTCAAAGATATACATGGAAATATAATTATTGAGATCTATAATCTATTTGTGAAAGATCTGACTATTAAAAAAATTCAACAAAATTTATTTAATTAATTTTAGTGAATCATGTGGCCACCCATCTCACAGCAGTGACTGTGGATGGCTTACAAAATTATATAGCATTGACTTTCTAAATAAAACCCTTTTGAAAAATTGCACACAATTTTGGTTTGTATGCAATTATGTGATATTATTATAAACCTTAAAAGATGCTACAATTAAATATTGTTCTATGACTAAGTGGTTGATTGGTATTAAACTAGGCTGGACATGGTTGCAGGGTGAGCATGCAGAATAAATCGCACAAGGTGATTTCCCCCCCCCTCTTACTTCTGCATGGTGAAGACCAAATGAAATAAATAGATTTAAATTAAAGGGTGATGAATGAAGAAACTGTACTATGAAAGAACACGTGCAAAGTATACCTCAGAAACACTATAGGTGGATGAGCACGAAGGGAGCCGAGCCTGGTTATGCAGTGGGAAAAAGAAAACATTGTTAAAAAAGAGGTGATGACATAGTAAGGGTCTTAAAATGTTTTCTGTTTAGGTGGTTCCAGCACTGAGACATAGCAGAGGTTTCATGTATTCTACAGTTTAGATTTCTGATATAAAAATATTTTATAGATTAAGCCATTTAAGATAGCGAAGAAAAATCAGGAGTCTGATAGCAATTTTTCTGACTAACAATTGTATTAAAAGGCATACATTTTCATGAGAAGCAGCTCACTTCATCAAATACATAAAATGGTTAATTGGTGCAATTAAACTGAAGTGTTTTTTTATCACAAAGATGGTTTTCCTTCTACATTGTAATTTAAAGTAAAATCTTTAACTATGAATATTTTAGGACTGTAATTATATATAAATAATTCAATTGTTAATTCATATTTGTAACAAATATGGATTTTCAAAATGTATGCTAAATTCCATAAAATTTACCTTAAATTTTACTAAAACAAGAGTGTGAACCAATCTGGACTTTGTAAGAAGTGAGCTATTAGAAAACTATACAAGTCTCATTTTTGCAAAAGTAAATTCCACTTATTTGACAGAAAGCATTTTTGGTAAATAGAACAGCAGTTCTAATTTGTCCATAAATTCTTCTTTATGAATCAACCAATGCATTTTATGTCTTATGTTCAGTTCAGAGCAAGGTTCACATAATCTCAAATGCTTTTTCCAATAATTCAAGCAACGTGGTTATATCATTGGCCGATGTTTCCTTCTATCTATTTGTGGAGTTAAACAAGTATATTTGAGTGCATACAAACTCAATTCATATATAATCACTGCTTACTATGACATGCCTGGAATTGCATTGGTCACACTTTCATACTTTCACACTCACACTCAAACAAATGTTTTCTGGTACTTTGTGCTAGTTTTGTTGATAAGGACAGAAATAATTCAGATATCACAAGAAAGTTCCTCACACAAAGGAAGGATGGGCTGGCTTTATAGATGGTGTCTTAAAGGAAGGACTTAGAAAGGACTCTGGGCAGAAGAAAGATGGAGGAAGATTGGAGGATTGGAATGAAGATAATAGTGAGCAACTAAATCAGATTAGACAACTCTGATAGCTGAAGTTGGGTTATTGGTTTTAGTAATAAAAACAATGAGCAACACTATTTTGTGCTACTGAGAGTTCTTGTTTGAGAGCAGTTCTGGAAACAGCTGCTGAAGGGAGCTGCTGGGCAAAATATGGAGAATAATGCAGAAGATCTGAAAGGGAAGAACTTCATAGGGACACGTCCACCCAAATCTCTTGATGGATTTAAAAATGATGGACAAAAAGAAGCACAAATATTTTACAAGACAGAAAAAAGATTGAGAGACAGAAAATTTCCACCAATCTCTGGAAACTCTAGCTTTTTAAAAATAGGAAGGAGATAAGGTCAGATGGAAAATAATGCACATATTTTATTTATTTGTCAATTTTAGGTATTTCCCATCCCACACTCATTATCATGTTAAACTGATACTATAATTGGTGTATGTATGTATGTATGTATGTATGTATGTATGTATGTATGTATGCATGCATGTATGTATGCATGCATGTACTGTACATTTTGAGTTACTTTAGGCTTCAATCTTGAATACGGTGAAAACCTTGCAATTTAAAAGGCTTTGTTATTTCATTTTTTTCTAAGGCTTGAATGAGAAAGAAGAATTCAATGGAATGCAATTTTGTTACATTATTACCATGTGAGACTAAGAAAGTGAGACTTCTTACCATGTATTTAGGATAAAAACCTCAAAGAGATTTCTTGTATTGAATTCTGTCAAATCCTATAAACTCACTGTTCCAGTGACATCGACCAAAAAGTGAAAGGGAACAATCATATTGACAAATATGTTTAAGCACTGTTCTATGTATAATTTCACTAGGCAATATTGGAATATTATTTTGTGAAGCCTTTCAATGTTTGAAGCCAGACTTTGTGAAGTTTGCACAATTGATGTAACATATGAAGTTTCATATTAATTTCTGCATCTTTAATTAATTTTTAAGTAATACTGTCATCTGATCAATTAAAATGTTAGGTGATTAATATGTGATGACATACTTGAATCGAAAAGGAAACATTTTAAAAGATAAAGGCAAAACATAAAACTCATTACTAGAATAAAAAGGAGATGTGGTCACAGGAGTACTGATCAATTCTGAAGGCATGTATTCACAAGATAGTGCTGGGATAGTGCTTCTGCATTATGGGCTATCTTCCATGCTTTTGAATATCTTCATGTAGCCAGCAATGGATCAATGTTTGATCACTGTAGGAAGTGGTTGTAAAATTCTTCAGTAAAGTTTATTTGAATCCTCAGGGGGATGACAAACAGGGCTTTTAGGTTGTGTGAGGAATGTACTTCCATTCTGATAACAATGAGAGTATTTTCTTTTTTTAAGCTAAATAGCTGCAGCTAACTGACATCTTGAATGTGCTTAGCAATCTTGCTACTTTTCTATTCATAAATCTGACCAAAATACTACAGAAAAATTATTATATTAGCAAATAATGAAAGAGAAGATGAAACCAACTCTAAAGATGAAACTCCCTCTCCTGTTCACCCCACCCCATATGACCTTCATTAACAACAATCCTGTGGGAAGGATCCATGAAAACAGAAGGGAAAAGGTAGATGTCATTGACTCAGGTATCTGCTCAGCTAAAGTCTTCCCATAATTCCAAAAGTTACACAAGGAGTTTTCTTATGGGAAGAATTTTATATATTTTTAGAAAAAATATATTTATAATTTTATCCTGAATGTTAGCTATCTTGAGAGTATTGTAATTCTGAAAATGGGAAGATAACATTAACCTATTGAAACGTCTCAGAATTTTGCTTAACCCCTCAAATTATTATTCCACCACTCTTCTATCTGTGAGGAATGAAGCTGGAGTGAATCTCTATATGAAATAGTGAGAGAACTGAACTTTACCACCATGCAAACAACAGAAACCTTCTAATTCCATAATAGTAAGGAAATTTATAACACCGAAGAAGACATTTTGGAATGAATTAGGCCGAACAACTAGAATAAATTTTGAATGAGATGAGGAAGGCTCATATACAGCTGATATGTCTCCTGAATTCAGTGTTGTTTATAAACATTAACTCAGTAGGTAGAAGCATTCATTCATTCATTCATATATATTCTACCATAGTTCTGTTATGAACTTTGGAAGCAAACATAATTTTAAAAATCCTGCAAAAGGATTAAAAAGAAAAAGAAAAAAAAGAAGGAAAAGATCCATGGTAAACTAAAAAAACAATAATCAAGTGAATGAGACACATCTCACTTCCATTATCATTTTCAATCAGTCAAGATAGTAAACTGAGATGATGCCTTCTCAATTCATAAGTGTTCTTGGAAGGGCTTGGATTTAAACTACTCTTTAAAGATCATCAGCACATCTAATTTCAACTGGGAGGCTATTCCAAAGGGTAAGCGCTGTCAACCTACAGTATTATCCCCTAGTTCATCTCCTCTCACATTTCAAAGAGGGCATTATTAGCTGTATTCTTAATTGTTGGCAGGCAAAAATCTAGTTGAGGAATGCAATTCCAGGGTACCTAACTGTCAAACCATATAGAAATCTGGAGTTATCTTAGCTTTATGCCTTAGACAGAGAAAGGAGGCCTCAGCTACACACCTCTTAGACTACTGCAGAAGTCAGGAACCTTTTCAGACTTAGTAGGCAATTCACAAGAGTTAAACCTAGTTAAATTTTGCAGTCATGAAGACTACCAATTTTTATCAGCATTTTTATTTATTTTGTGGGGCTGCAGGCACTATTAAAGATACAGAATGTGTCCTGGATCCAGATTGTCACTCCAGGACTATTGCGATGTATTCTATGGTTGCCTTTTTTCTGAAATAATCTCCAAATGTAATCAAATAGGCTTTTGTCACAAGTTCATTTATAGTATGTGCAGGCCTCTTGCTGCCTGATGATGATGTGCTTTCAGGTTGGTATTAACTCTTGGCCACCACATAATTTTTTTTCAGGATCTAAATGCCTATACATTGTATAAAATTGTGAAGGACTTACAGCTGTACAAGTATTTTATTTATTCATTCATCAAATTCATATGATCATACATTTCACAAACAAGGGACTCCAGCCAGTGTATTGCTTAACTACAATTCCCTGACTAATGGTCATAACTGTAGTTTTATTTCCAAATTACCTAGATTGTAGGGAGATGGTTTGCCACCACGTTTCCCTCCCAAATTTAAATATAACTTTAAATCCCAAAACTCTGATCAAAATGAGGACTACCTTAATATCATTATTTTTAGCGATTGTTTGGTGATTGTGTAGCCAGGGATCACTGAGGTGGCTGGCTGCCTCTGTGAAAGGAATTTTATTGAGCAGTGTTATCTTTACCTGTGGGAGGCCTGAATGCCGGTAGGCAATCAGGGGAAGCTCCTTTCTTGTCCATATGCAGCTTGCTTGCTCATGGGAATCGAACCGCTGAGCTACTGACCTCAGTGGTGCGCAAGTCAAGCGTCTTACCACGTAAGCCAACACAGCCCCCATTATTTTTATAATTGTTGCTATATACTCCTACCTGACATAAGACTTTGGAGAAGTTCTAATATCAAAATAACATCTGCTGATCTGTACTAAATTTTTCCATATGTGTTTATCAATACTACAAATATTACAAAAATAATTTGGAAATTTTACTTCACAGAAAATTTTTTCTGACAGAGACTTTTATGATCACATAGTGTTAGTTCAATGTTAACAAATAGAATTATCTAAGACTAACATATTTTCATTATGTTGCTATTCTGGACACAAATCTGTGATGCTGTGATCAATATATACACAATGAATAAATTGAATGAATGAATAAGATGTATGGTCATTTTGGTAAAATAGGAGGCATATGATTAGTGGAAATATGGTCCTGATTAGACTAACTCTGCCCCAACTTATTTCATATATGCATTTAATTTTTAACAAATGCAATGAGGCAGTGGAAGGGACATTAAATGTTCAATACCCCCAAACTGTAAGATTTGGGCCACACTGGATATTGCAACCAGTGTTTATTTTTCCAACTGATTGACCAATGGTAAACATAGTAGATTCAAACTGCTTTCCCATTGAATAGGAAAAACCTATGTAAAGGCTGGTGTGCAATAAAGAGAAATCAAATAATCCAGTGAGGGATCATTTGTAGCAATCAGGCATGACATACTTGTTATTAAATTGTAAAGCTCTAGAAATAAAACATGAAATATCACAAAAGAGCATATGATCAAATTATACACCTGAGATATTATATGTTATCTAGTATTCACATAATCTACTTTCTATCTTAGCCTCAATCTGTTATTCTCCAGATGTCTTATATTATTACTTCCATCTTCAGGTGACATGGCAACTGCTACTCCTGGGGTTTTGGTGCAACAAAGCCAAAGGAAATCAGCTTCAAAAAAGCTGGGCTAGCTTATTTATTTTAGAATTAGGAAATGATTTCATACCACATTTGAATTTGGAGACATAAAGTGATTTTTAAAATAGCAGTAAGTCCATAAAGTAACTAACAGTTGACTAATCATTTAGGAAAAAAATCGTTTTATGATATAAAACCCAAATTAGAAAAGAAAACAGAAGAGGGAAAAGAAAAGAGGGAAGAATGATGGGATGAGAGAACAAACCAATCACATTTGGTGTTACCAGCCAGCAATAATTTATTAAAAATAATTCACCGAGTGAAATCGTACATTTACTCGGAGAGAGCATCCTTTGACATTCCCATGTAGGTGATCTCTGAGCTCCTCCAGCTTTCGATGGAGCTATATGTAAACATCAGAAAATGAATTGAAAAAGCCACCTGTTGTCTTTTTATTTTTTGTTTCCATTTTTTTAAAAGTGAAGATACAGTGTAACACATTTCTCATAGTCTTAGTAATACATGTAGCATAAAATCAAAAGTTTAACATCTTGTTAAGTTAAAATATCATTTGGTTAAAATAGCAACTTTTTTCAAAGTGTAAATGTTAATTAGCAAATACATTTAGTTATAGCTACTGATACACTCTTCAATGTCCATATACTGATTTCTAACATCAGAGTGCTAAACAATTTCAGACTATTTTAATACATTTTAAAAATAGAGTCCTCAAACAATATCTCAATATTCTTATTTTGATCACTGTGTTATTTCCCATAAAATAAGATTTCTAAGTAATTATCTCTATTTTATCCTTCTATTTTTAGGTTTATGCCAATGAATTCAAGAACTTTAAAATACTGCATTCATATTTTAGTAAGAATGTATACATTTCTAAAAATACAATTTGTAAACTGATTTCTCATTGGATGTTTAATGTGCATCTATTTTTTAATCACTAACTTATTAAATACATTATTTGGCATTGTTTATTTATTTAGGTGTCAATTAATGTACACAATGTATACCTCAGTAAAATTATACTTTTAATTCTTTGGAAAAAAAATCCTCAGAGAGATATAGAGAAATGTAATATTATCCTTAGTATATCTATAATAGCATTTTTTATTTTCATTTTCATTAGATTCATTTTTTTGGAATTGAATATGGAAAACATATGCATAATTACAGTTCTGTCTTTCCCCTCTTTATGCTCAGTACAATGACACTTTTATAGTGAGCAACTCTATTGACCAGTATTAAGAGAAACAGTAATATGGCTTCTCTTGGAATAAAGGACAGACACACACACACACACACACACACACACACACACACACACACACACACACACACACACACACACACACACAATTTTCAAGACAGAAAGCTGAGATGGCAAGAAAGTGCAAAAAAGAACAGAAAGAACTTAGTGCTCCATGTGGTGCAAAACACAATTGAAGTAATAAAGTGAAATGCTTCAAAGTTTACAAATAGTATTTACCTAATATTGTTGAATATTGTCAGGATAATTATGCTGTGAGCTTCCAGCATTTTTAAAATCCAATATATTAAAAATATTTCCGTTCACTGATTTGTTAGCCAATTCTATAAGAACGTATAAATTAACACATCTTAATATGATATACCATACAAGATGGAGAATAGTTTAGTAATGTCTAATATTTAATTTTAAAATGAGTTTATTCAATCTCTCTCTCCCTATTATTCATTTAAACGAATGTACAAACATGAATGGTCGAGTTCATCTAATTTATTGATACATAAGTTCTTTTGAAGAATAAAACCTAAGAGCACTAATAGAAAAACAACAATCTAGTTATATTTTCAACTGGAGAAAAAGTACTGTGTCTATTCAGGTACAACTGAAAGTACATTCATTTAAATTATCTTTTTCCACTTTAAATGAATCAGACTAACTTCTTTACTGCAGTTGAAAATGTTTAAAAAAGTGGTCGATTATGCCTCAGAATTCTTTCTTTACCTAAAATGAACAGAATTTGCTCCCTTGCCAACTTAATAAGTGTTTATGATTCTAATCCAAAGACAAGTTAAGGACGCTAATTTCTTTTGCAGAGGTACGGTACGATTCAGAAATAATAGTTTGGCAACTTTCCTTTTGCTAACTGAGTTATAATGGCTCTTGTATAGCACAGAGACAAATAAAAAGTGATCCCACAGTGATTAAAAAACACAAAATAAAAATAAGTGAAATGGTAAGGAATATCGAAGCCCCACCCCTCTGCCTTCCCTCCCCATTCCCTGTAAAATAAAAAAGAAGTGTAGGCTATAGAAGAAAACTTGCAAAATAAAATTTAGAAACATATTTACTTTGAGGGATCCAACTCTATTAGCAATTCCTTTGCTTTCATCCGGGTGTCTAATTTGCTACAATGAAGGAAGATGGATAAAAAAGACAGAAGTATAAAGAAAAAATAAACTTAAAAAAAATCTCCACACAGTCAGTTAGCAGTGCATGCAATACATTACTTTGACTTTCTGACAAACTTCTAGGGAACAAAGACACAGACTCTTCTTTCTGGATCACATTACGACTCGTTTGCCGAGTTCTTTCTTTTTCGTAATGATACAGGTACTGAAATTGTACACAGTATATTTTCTAATTATTGTTTTAATAACACATAGAATGCTACAAGAGTCTGGATTTGATTCATGAAGCATTGACAGAAATATAGTTGAAATGTATGAAATTGTACCATATGCCACAAGCAAAGACCCGAGAAATCTGCTTTTGTAGATTGACCGCTTAGCCCTGTTAAATATCATGAATGATAGCTGTCCCATGTTAAAATAAAATAAAATAAAATACCAGCCATAGTTTTTGTTCCCAATTAAATAATTTTGCTGCCCAACCAGAAAATTTTAATGCCATGCCAAATGCTACTTATCAATAGCCAAGACACATCTATTTTTTTTTACTACTAGCCTCATTGTGCCTTTTGTTACTTAGAAAATCCTGCACTGTATAAAGCAATTAAGATATAATTATGTTGCTGTTTATCAAGAGGTTGGGTTTCTAATAATTAAGCTGAAAACTAAATAGAAAAATATACATACATACATACATACATACACACACACACAAACACACATGGCAGCATAGGATTTTTATTGTATCTGTTCTGATAAAATTTTGGAACCCTTCCCCCAGAAGTGTAAGGGCTAACATTTTGCATGGTATATCACATCTTGAAGGAATTAAACCTATGCAGCAACGATGAAACATTCCCACTGGAATAGGATGGATAATAAATAAGGTAGCATAATACCAAAACCACAAGTTTGAATCCTAGGATTTCTGAGAATATTTTGACAAAGGAGAAAATTACAATTAAAATTGAAGTCTATATTTTAGAAAAAGATAAAAAGAAAGCTGAACTAGTTTTGCTTACTACTAATAATTAGGGAGATAAGGACTCCAATCACTCAGCTAAATATGATGGATTTTTTTTCTGATTTAGTATTTCTGTGCCTTAATTCCTCATTTATAAAAATTATTTAATCATATATATCTTGATTACATACTAATAGACCATGGATATATGTAAGGAATAAGATGAAAAAGAAATTTGGAAGTAAAAAGCTTCATTATTTTATTTTAAATAGTACTTTCTTAATTTCTCTTATTTAAGGATAACTATATTAAAGAATATAGAAAGGGTGCAATTTCATACTTATTAACAAAGAATTATATGCTACAATTACACATGCATGCAATGGGACTGATATTTAAAGACTATTAGGTTTTAAATAAATAAATAAATAAATAAATAAATAAAATACTTCCACTTGAGATAAAGCAATAAAAATATATACTGTAGGTATCTGCATTGAAGCCACAAAATATGGAAAGATAGACTGAAGATTGTGTTCCAAAAGTAAATTGCTTTCTACTAATAATGGTAAATAATGGGAAGATTTTAAATTAGTCTAAATAATTCATCCTTCTTCAAATAGTAGTAGTATTGTTTAACAGACAGCAAATGTGCAAGAAGTAGCTTTCTGAATGGAAAAATCAATTATTGTACTATTTTCCATTATTTGCAAATATGTCTAGTTAAAAGAAATAACACACCAATTTGATAACACCAAGTTACTGGGTCTCAGATCTTGCAAATGAATGAAAGGCACACAGTCCCTGGCATCTCAGATAGAAGATGAAGAGGAAAAGGGCAACTTTTTTCATCAGGCTAAGCCAGAAATAGATTTAAAGACATCATTAAAGTGCTATGTATATTGTATTTAGATAGATGGAATCAGAGTTAATAAGATTTGCCACCATGTACGTATGAGTTTTGAGTTAAGTAAATGATAATTTGGAAAGCAGAGGATGAATTTTCCCTAAATTAGGGATATACAATATATGTGTTCTTTTCTACAGTTCTGAACTTAAGATGTTACTAACTGCAAGTAATACACATGAAAACATAAAACTCAGTCAATGCATAGAGACAAGACAGATAGAGAAAAAAATAATGTAAGAATTACTTACCTTTAAGATAACATTTTATGGTACATCTGCTTCTGCATACTGTAGCATTCCTTCACTTTGTATCCTGTTAGTTGGTTAATCTCCTTTATTAGAGTTGTAAACCACTGATTACTATTGTTTTGATAGCTATGATCATTTGTTGCTAATTTATTCCAGATGCCAGACCCAAAAGACTAAAATAGATAGAAAAACCTCAACCACTCTTTTCCTTCTCCATCTGTGATGAAAATGGCAGTGAAGCCATCATATTTCTCTACAAGTTAATGGATCGGGGCTTAAGAATGATTAATGCCCTGATTGCTTCTTTTCAAATGTCAGTCAATACTAGAATGTATGCAGTTGAGAGCAGGGTATCTCAACTAGAAAAACCGTGGGATTCTGACGCATTCATAACATTGGAAAAAGCTAATAAGATCTTGTAGCCTTAGAATCTAACTTGTCGTTTTAATTTGTTCATTCATAGATTAGTAGAATGTACATAACGTGGTTGTCCGATCTGTTACAGAAAGTTTATTACAGGATATATTAACCCTGCTATAAGATTATCAACTGAATTTTGAAGGATCAAAACATGTACTGTTGACAGGACTTGACTATTCACTCTTAAGTTTTTCAAAGCTAGAGAGAAAGGCAAGTTTAAACATGATTAATCTTGTATGATTCTTCTAGATGACCAGAAATACATGTGTGAAACAGGTTGCTTTCTCATGAAGAAAGATTTTTTTGTCTAATATGAGATTAGGCAAAAATCTAATACATATAACTTTTGCTTACTGACTACTTGTTCAGCAATATCTGAAGTTACAACTGTGCTGAAAAAGAAGACTTACAACTAGTTCTCAAGGTTGAAGCCATTGCAGCATCCCTATGGTCACATGATTGTGATCTGGGTGCTTGCAATTGGTACACATTTACAATAGTCACGGCATCCCACAGTCATATGATTATCATTGCAACTTTCACAAGAAATGATGTAATAATTTCACTTAAGCATTCTGCTTAGTTACAAAATTACCAGCCACAATTGTAGTGAATTCGTACTACATATATGAGATTAGATATAAGATATTTAAGATTGTATTGACAATTCCATGTCTGAGATGACTGTATTTTCTACTATCCTTCAACTGCTGAAATCTCTTGAAAGCTTAGATTATTATTATATCATTTTCAACAGAGTGATGCAACTCTTATCTCTTATTAAGTTTATTGGCTCACTTTTGCAGAATTCGCAATTGAGCTTTTGAAGTATTTTTCTAAAATTAATTATAGAATACTAGCTGACCCGGCCACGCATTGCCGTGGCTCAGTTTGTGGCTTTTTGAAGTGCCTGGGGCGGAGATGCACTCCCCCCCCAAATGCAGGCACTCACT
>JANHFO010005039.1:258792-269316 GCA_032468095.1 Pareas carinatus
ATGGCTGTACACCGCCCTGGGTCCCTTCGGGGAGAAGGGCGGTATAGAAGTTTTAACAAATAAAATAAATAAATAAAATAAAATGAGAAAAATGGCATATAAAAGAATTATTGCTAAAAATCAGGTGAAAGGAAAATTACTATATAATGCATACACAGAAAAAATAATAGAAACTAATATACTCTAAGAGAACAAGGAATAATATTTAAAAGGCAGAAAAATGCAGTAATTTTTATGGAAATTTTTTTAAAATTGAAATGGATGGTGATTAAACAAGAAGTCTTCAGTGGAGGAAATGTGTGAAATTATTTGAGATAAAGTAATTGAGCAAATGAATAAGATTTTTATGTATATGATAGTGATTGGTAGAAGAAATTAATGTTGTAAGCATTAGTGTCTAAGAAAAATATGGATGCAGTTTGCTTATGGTTATATTACTTGCTTAATATCTATATGAAGATTGGATCTGATCCTGAAAATTAGATAATGCCATTATTGTTCCTTTCTACAAACAGAGAGGTAACAAAATTGTCTGCTTAACAGAATTTCGTTTGAAAGTGTATGAGGAAGCATCATTATTAAAATCTGGGAAGCATATCATAACTTTATGCCAGGGGTACACAAATCAAATTTTTATTCTTCAGTAAGCCATTGAGAATTATATGACTGTAATAAAGATTATGGCACATTTATTGTTTTAAAGAAGGTATATGATAAAGTGAATTGGAAACATTCTTACATTCTGGAATAGAAATACAAGATGTTTTAATGGACTAAATCAGTGTAAGATGCATGGTGAGATTTGAACATTGAAACAATTTTTGAAAATTTAACCTGTCATTCTAGGTAAATGGGCAAGGGCATTTAAAGATAACAAAGAACAAACTATCAGGAAAATCAGAAGCAGAAAAACTCTATCAGGTAGGCTTCTAAAATGAGGAAGGAGACGGACACATTTTCTTTTCTCTCTTTTGCTCTTTATTCATATTGAAAGTCTTTCTCCAGGACTTGAACAGTCATCTAAAAAAAAAGAATCTCCAGCACATAATCTGGGTTAGAGACATGGAATTTTACAGCAAGCTAGACTATTGCAAGGAATTTCAATCATTACATTTTAGCTCATGTATATAATTTAATAATTTGTATTCCTCGAAGAAAATTTTTAGTATGTATATTTTCATGTTAGGTCGCAGAGCATACAAATCCATTTTATTAGTGTATGCATCTTCTGTACAATATCCTCTTTTAAAAGTAACTACCAGTTTTTTATTTTATTTCCATTGAACAGAAGCAATTCAAAAATAAATGTGCAACATCTGCTTTTATATATATAAAAAAGAAATTAAGGCACAGACCTCGAAAGCTCTCAAAAACTGAGTCTACAGTTTTTAGTTATCTTGTTCATCCAAACTTAGTAAATTTACAGACATAAACCCCCATTTTAATGGTCTTTAGTTTAGAGGATTTCATATACAAAATTTCCCTCTAGAAAATCATTTGAAAAAATAGCCAGACAAAAATATTTGTACCTGAAGTTATCCAGGCAATTCATATTGATTACGTTATTTACATCTATTTATGACACCTATACGATATGGTAACAATGTAAATTGATGAAGTGACACAGATGACAGAAGTTGATGCAAATATGTTATTTATGGATTTAACAAATATTTGATTCTGAATGACCCATTAAACTGAGGGTTTATTATATTAGGATCTTGTAGTAGATCTTAATTAATTTTGAAAAGAAAAAAAGGATATCTTCAATTACATTAGTTTACCTGCAAAAGTTCAGAGCAATCCATGTGAAATAATATCTAAAGCACAAATGTGTCCTTTCATAGGCTGGCATTAAAACTTTCCATATAATTTAGAGTTTTCAAAGAGGAGGCAGCAAGTATCCAAGTTGAGGCAAAATTGTTGGTCTTGAAAATGCTTGAATTACAAGTAGTCCTCGACTTATGGCCATTCATTTAATGATGGTCTGGTGTTATAACAGTGATAAAAAAAATGTGACTTACAACTTGTCCTCAAAATTACAACTGTCGTAGCACCCCTGCGGTCATGTGATCACTATTTGGCAACAGGTACACATTTATGACAGTTGCAGTGTCCCATGGTCACTATTTTGAATCTTCCAACACGCTTCCGACAACAGAAGTCAATGGGGAAAGCTGGATTCATGTAATAATTCTGTGTCTCACTTAACTGTGGTAAAAATGGTTGTAAAATTGGGCCTGGTCACAAGATAACTCATTTAATAACCATATCGCTTGGTGACCAAAATTCTGGTCCCAATTATGGTAGCAGGTTGATGATGACCTGTACATTAGTAGGGAACCGGGACAGAAAATGCCACAGCTCAAGTATAAGTGTGTTTAAAAAATTTTTTTTGTTGGTTCTCTTTTTCAAGAGCAGGATTAATTTTATGGATAAATAGAGCCCCGCAAGAAATTCATAGCCTAATAGTTGATATTGCAATACAAAAAGATAGCACTTTCGAATGTATCTTTAAAAATAGGTATGAAAATTAGCAGGTTGAAAGCAACTAAACAGCAATTTTTTTAATATATAAGCTTTTACACACATCCACACACACAACTTTGTATATATAATACATCCTAAGTATATACTATCTTCACCTCCTTGATGATTCTCAACAGTATAATCTTCCACGCCAGTTACCTTTCAGCAGCAGAAAACATGACATCAAGACAGTTCCCATCTCTGAATGCAGGCAAGCTGCTGTACTTACTTTTGGTGTGGGACAGGAAGCAGTAGAGAGGCGAGAAGTAGCTTGAGCGCGAGGGGATTCTGAAGGGGTAGTGCTAAGTGAGGCTGTGTCTCGTGGAAGCACCTGAACACCACGAGATATGATGGAATCTGGAATCTATATATGAAAATAAATTGAAATTAAATCTATTTGAAAGCAAATACATAATTTAGAAAAGGAAATAGTCCCATACTTCCATATGTCTTACAATATTTTTGGAGCTGAAATTAGTTTTCTAATTTTTTATCTTCAGAAAGAAGCCAGGAGCTTTCTTTTCAGGTAGCTTTTTAGAATGAGTAAACTGTTTTATTAGTTATAATCTATATTAGCCTTTGAGTATCCAGTGGAATACATTTCCTAATGGGTGAGAAAATATATACTGAAGTAATAAATAATTGAAATCTGTTGTTGTCTATTCTTTCTGTTTTTCTGTAATTCACTTAGCAATCTACTAGGAACCCTAAAAAGTCCTAAAAAAAACCAGGCAGAAAGACTCACGATTGATTGGGCCACTTTAATGGCAATTTTAGCCAAGGCTGATTTTGACCGACAGAGAAGGAAAATCAGCATTATCTAAGAAGCAATAGTTTCTCACTCAACTTTAATGTAAAAGCATTGTTTGGAATGGTACTACCAAGCAAAAAAGAGAGCAAGAGAGAACTCTTAAATCATTTCACAAATTTCTAAATAGCTTAGAGGGTTTTCTTTACAGCAGAATATCCCACACATTTGAAAATGATAAATGAATGTGAAAACAGGGTTGAAAATATTTTCCTTAAAAAGTCAGGAAGGAAAATATTTGAACTTTATTTCCAGATATTTCCATCAATAAGCACTATCACAGAAAAGGCTTTCTCTCTGGTTGCCAATTTCAGAGCTTTGGAGGGTAGAGATATGCAGATATCCTTGGGCCTCAGGATGAAAATATCTGGCATTTCCTGACCCTGTTTGCAGGATACTGTACTCCTTAGTGACACCATGGAACTTATTAATAGTATCTGATCCTTGCTGAATCAATAACGTTTAAAGTATTTACTTTTTAATTTACTGGAAATGTTAGTCATCTACGACTTTAAAAATAATTTTATATTTACATAAATATATTAATGGTTAGATCCAGCTGCATAGAAAATAATAACAAACATGGAACATAAATATCTAAAATAAACAAATTAGGAAAATACATAGGACTGCAAACAATATAATTAAGGAGATGTAATATTATCACCAAGTCAATTAAGAGATAGTTCTGATCTGTAATTAGTTTGATTTAGATTATTAATGGTAATGTAAAATGCAGTCAATAAATTTGTATATTTGTCTGCCACCCTAATTTAATTAACATAGGAATCAAATCTATCTATCTACATAAAAATCTATATTATGAAAATATGCAGAAAACATTAGTCGCTTTTACGAGGGGTCCCCAACCTCTGGGCTACGGCCCACTAGTGGGCCGTGAGCTGTTTGCAACTGGGCTGAAGAAACAATGGGCAGGTCTGTGTGCATGTATGTACATCCCCACTTGCACAAGCAGTGGGTAGGCCAGTGCATGCACTGCTTGAGCAAATGGAGCTGCTGTGTGCGTGTATGTGCTTGCCAGACACTCCCGCAGAACTATCCCCTCTTCCCCGCCCTGTCAGTCCACAAAGCTGAAAAGGTTGTGGAACTCTGACCTATACTAGAGATTTTTGCTCAGATTCCAGATTACTGAAGCCTGCTTTAGCAGTTGAACTACTAGTTTTCTTAGGGGTTCTTATTTTTTAATATAAGAACATTTAAACTTTTAAACATTTCCCTTGTAAGATTTTCTTGCTTTCTGTATCCTCTTATATTTTATGGAAATATTTTTAGTTTGGTGTACATGTGTATCTAGATCTATTTGTCTGTCTGTCTCTCTATTTACATCCATCCCTCCATCCATATCTTTTTTTTGAAAAAAAAATCTAGGTTTCTATTTTAAAATTTAAATTAAAATTAAGAATTCTTTTTTTAGCTGGTTATACCATGAAATATATAGATGTGTGGGATCCTTGGTGCTTTCTGAGCTTGGTTGTTACAGATATTCTTAGTTCTCTCATGATTTCTTTGGAACTAGGTGCTTATTTGGCAAAAGATTCTACTTAATGAATTTATTCTCTTCCTTTTCTCATTTCCATCTTACTCTTTTTCTTCCCTTTCACTAATCTAGGATAATGCATCACAATATTTTCAAGTCACAAGACTTATTCCATAAATACAAAAAAAGAAAAGAAAAAATGATTCAAGAAACAAAAAAACAAAAGACATGAGGAATATGCAATGTTAAAGAAAAATGTTGGCATTTTTTAAGGAGGGAAAATTGAAAATATTTGACAGTAGAAAGTCAGAAATGGTCAGGAACTTTTTTATGTTTTTTTCAAATTCCAGTTAGGCCATACTAAACTATACCAAAACCTACTTTATAAATTACAGCTGAGAAATGACTTAGTCTTATTTCGGCAATATTAGTCATTTCACACTTTTCTGTGTTTCTGCTTCGAGAAGAAACCTTAACCCCAATTGATCTGGTTCTTTTTCTCATCTCAAGGCTCAGTGTCATCAATTTAGTTTCTTCTGTTATAGATAAATTATAATACATGTTTCTCCTCAGTGAGCCAAAATTCTTCAAAAACATGAATGTATAAATGTTTAACATTCTTCTTTGTTATTGGATTATTCTAATATTAAGTACCCATAGAGTGCAAGAAAAATCTACCCAGGGAATGAAGTTCATATAAATTTATTTCTAGTCTTAAGTCTAGGAAAAAATGGAACAGTATTTTGTTCACACGTATTTTTAAATGCTAAGCTGAATGTACTGAGATCAGTACCTTCTAAAGAATCTGCAGTGCTTTTTGAAAGCTAAAATTAATGAAACTTGGAAAGATCTGTACAGATTTTTTCCTATTTGTTATAAATAGGTTCTGAAGTCTAAACTTGTCTCTTTAAAAGCAGAAAGATTTCCATTTGTACTTTTATATGTTAGAGCTTGTTAGCCTTCCCAAGTAGACCAGGTAGGAAACCTGAGTAGATGAGTTAATTCTACTTTTACTACAGATTAACAGAAACTTGTAAGTCTGATACTACAAATCTCCCATAGCAGGGTAGATGAGACATAGACTAAAGGAAGAGGAAAATCATACTATGTACTCTTTTTAATTGTTTGTAGGTCACCATTTCTTAACCAACAAAATTAATTCATTACACATGGCTATGTTCACAGATTTTTAGGATGATGACAAACTGATCAACTATAATAATAGGACTGTAACAAGTTTTAAAAAGATGAAGGGAATTATTTTAGCTTTGTATTTTACAAGAAAAAGGAAACAGATTAAAGTGGTCTATACTCTGTTTGTCGAATCAGTATTTGCATAAAAGGGAAGAATATTATGTTTTTGTTATAATTCCAGCTAATTTTATTCTTATGGATGTGCAATGAAAGTCTAACTATATATTCCTTTTGAGGGCATTGTGTTTCAATTCCCATTCACCCAAAAGTAAGTTAAGCTACTACAAGGAAATGGAGAGACTCCTTTCCCACAATATTTCACTCTTTTATCCAAAGAACTGGGAAAGGGCCTCCTTTTGAATTGTAAAATGAGGAAGGTGCAAAGAACATACATACGCCCGTCCCAGTTCGGCTCTTCTCCAACTAGAAGCTGCCTATCTACAACAATACTAGTACAGACATGAATATTCTAGCTGCTTATAAGGGGGAAAATTAGATAGGCAAGCTTACTCGTGGTAATTTTATTTAGCTAAGGATATTTTACTGATGCTCATAATCACAGCTTTCTAATGCTGGCAGATTTTGTTTTTCAGAATTAGAAAGAGATACCATTCAGATTCTAATTATAATGCAACAGAAGATTTGATAACTGACCAATTTAGAAGAGTGCAATGGCAAACATGTGCAAGGCAACATAAATATTATCTCTGCCATTTCCATTTTGTGATTGAAATAAAGTTTTCTTTTTTAAAAAAAGAGAATACTGGAATACTACGAGCAAGCAGTTAAAAAAGTCAGCATTGGATAATCAGTAAAAGCATCTACCAGAAATATCTGCATATTATCCAAAACAAAGTAATTTGAAAATGCGTGCGCCATGGCTCCTTTGAAGCACAGAAGAATATTTGAGTTCTATGGTAATAGAAATATGACATCTAAAATTTCTGAGCAGTCTCCAGAGGTGAATGAATCTAAACCAAAACAAGTCTTCAATCAGAGAGCGATAAATTTTAAAATTAACACTTTATAGCTAAAATAAATATTAAACATTATCTATTTAATAAAAGTGGACAGAATGGAAATTGAAAATTTGAGTGCTCAGAGAGCAACACAGTATGTCATTGGGAATAAAGAAAATGGCTGTAGCTCCTTGCAACATGCAACGAGAAGGCAAGCAATCTGACTGAAGATATTTGTGCAAAACATTCTGGTAGGTGTGTCTTACCGGTTCTCCTGCACTGTCTGGTGCGTGAGAGGGATAACAGATGATGCCAGGAATGGGATGTTCACCTTTTGCCATGATAACAGTAGAACTGGTATAGGATGGATGCTTCTAATGTACAACACATAATAACCATGAATGCAATGGCAGGAAAATAAGAAGCTAAACAAGCAAAATGGCATAGAGGGGATGTGGGGAGAAACAGGTGGGACACTTAAATGCAACATATTTAAATGAGCACAGTTTAGTTCTCAGGTATTTTCTGCTTTCATTTAGATTCTCACTCTATTAACCAATTCAGCTCAGATATGAAGGAAAGAAAGTACACAAGTGTACCTCCTGGTCCCAATCAGGAGAGAAAAGATGAATGCTGATTTCTTTGTGACATCCCTCTAAATAAAAAGCCTCAACTAAAGGGACCCAGAGTCAAATTCACATCCAAGCAAGGAGCTCACTGGATGACTTTGGGCTACAGGTCAGTCATTTTCTTAGATCTAGCTACTTTACTAGATACTAAACAAACAAACAAATAAATAAATAAATAGTTGAGGACTAAATGTGGGAACACTTCCTCCTCCACCAGCATAATATCTATAGCTATTAATGGGAAATTATTGCATATAAATATACAAAATGGAAACTAATACAGATTTACAATAAATTTTCAGACTTGTGCAAAAATTTTCAATCACTTACCTGTAGCATTTTAATAGGAGCTATATTTATACTATCTTAAAAACTCAAAAATCTGAATTTTCTTTGCCTGAAAGTGTAGAAGAGCTGTCTAGAATTAGACTGGGGAGAATATGATCTCAAATACTATTATAAACTATAAATAAATATTAAATATTAAATAAAATAAATATTCAGCTTCTACTGGTCAATCGATTGGTTTAATTATATGAATATTTGACTAAATGATTTAAACTAGATATACGTACGAGTTTCAGCATTCACTTCACAAAGTGCGATGTAACAGACATCATAGCCCAAACAACTATTCTATAATACTTTTTAGTTGAATTGTACTGGACATAAATCATTTTAAACTTAGCTGGGATAGATTTCTAAAAAATATATGCAAAATTTAATATCTTTAATTGAAGCTTGCCATTATAAAGTTTGATACAGGCTCTCAAAATTTATTGAAAAACGTGCAAAAGCAGCAGCAATTTTTCAGTAATTAACTTGAGGACTTGGTGCTCTACAAAGTTTCTACCGGACTTTCTGCAGAAAATGATGGTAAATGAATTGCCACCAAAAAACCCCATTCTCACATAATTGGTGTTTGAACTTAAGACAATGACATCACTCATAACAGTTTTTTATATATCGGGAGCACATTCTTTCTTCTTTCTCCTTTCTTGCAATTCTCTGATCCTACTGAAATGACTGTGTGACTATGGGAATATAGGAATGACATTTAATGTAGCATAAACATTTCAAACAGCAATTGAGAATCTTCCCTTTTTGACAGATGAATTATCTTGATAATTCATGTAAAAAAGTGAAGGAAGTACAATTATACAGACAATTTTTTATTGTTGTACCTATAGAGTCAAAAATAATCAGCTTCACTCTTGATTGATCTATATTTAATATGGAAAATACCTGAGATAAAAAACCTATGTGCTCCATTTTACAGAACCTCAACTCACCTTTGCTGCAATGGCTGCAGCAGTTATATGCGAGGAGGAACTATCCTCTGTTGAAGCAACTCCACTATCTTTTTTCTCTTCCTCCTCTTCCTCACACTGTACACCTTTGTCTTCTGTCTGCTTGTGAGGGCTGATGGTTGGAGGAGGAGAAAGAGGTGGTGGTGGTGAAGGTAGATCTTCAAGTTCATCATGAACCTCTTTTACTTTTACAATGGCATCCCGTAAAAGATCAATGGCATGAGGTAGGGCTGGTAGTATAAATTGAAAGCATTCCTGTGCATGATGAGAAAAATGACAATGAAAACTTACCTAAAGATATAGCATATATTGAGCAGTTATAATATTAAAATTGAATAAAGTTCTATTATATGTTTTTGTACCTTTAATGGAAAATTTTGAATTTGCCAGAATATTGTTCTCTTTTAAACTTCACAATATCTAGGATTTCCTTTTCTTGTTTTTTTTACATGGCTTGCAAAATAATAATTAATGTGTTTTAGATGAAATAAATGTTGCCAAAGGTAGATAATACCTATTTTATTATTTAAATAATATTAAAACTGTTAATTATTTTGCTTTGTAGTTTGTTTATTTTTTAAAAAAAAAATAGTTCCTAGTACTTATAGTATCCATATTAGGAAAGATAACAATCTAGCATCTTAATTTTCTGCTCCTGGAACTATTTTTCCTCCTGGATTCCTATGGATGTTATTGTGAATAAATCTTCTGACAAATAGTCTGTTATTAGAATTTCTTGGTTTTATCATTCCAATATTAAACACTTGGAATGCCTGAAATTATTGCAGAAAGTTGTCAAAAAAAATCTAGATAAAGAAGTACTATTGTCAGCAGGTCAAGAGTTGAAATTATCTCCCAGTGAAATTCTAAAACATGACTGCCAAGCTTTACTGAGCATAGATTTATACAGGACAGAGTAGTATTTTGAATACCATTATTTGTATTACTACACTATACCACATCCCATATGCTACACCACCTAATTTCTTTCTTAGTTAACATTTTCTCTATTATTTACTGTACTTGACCTGACTGTTCTTATAATGCTATTTATTTTTCAGAGGCATGCTACCACCTGCCCTCTGTATTTGCTTTTAAAAAAATCAGCTAATTCTGTATTACTAAAGGAGACACGATTTACACCAGGGCTCCCCATCCCCTGGTCTGTGGATCAGTACCAGGCCGCGGCATGCCAGCAACCAGGCTGCACAAACAACCCAAGCTCTATTCATGGGATGCAGGCAGCGCACAAAACCATGGACCGGACCATGACCCCTCTGGTCCATGGAAAAATCTTTCTCTGTGGAATTGGTCCCTGGTGCTCAAAAGGTTAGAGGCCACTCACTAGCTTACACTCTTAAATTAAATGGTTGGCGGGTGCAGGCTAGGAAGATGTTTATTCCCTTTCTTTCTTTTTAATATATGGAGGGGGGGAGAAGAATGAAAATTAAGCACTTTTTCTGATCTCACAAAAACGTAATTAATCTGCCTGATAGCTCTTGATAAGTTGCCCCTTTTAAAACCATCTATGATTTCATTATCTTAATCTGTGATTTCAGGTTAATAGTAGGATATGTAAGGAAAGGGAGGGAGGGAG
>JANHFO010005039.1:282648-295816 GCA_032468095.1 Pareas carinatus
GAATCAGAGTATTCATGCAACGTTTCAGCGAGGTCTCACTCGCCATCTTCAGGCTGGTGCTTTCGGCTTCACTCACCCTGAGTGAAAATCTACGAAAACATATATATATACTGTATATAAAACACAAAATGAAATTTAAATGAAACAGATATAAAAAGTCTGTTATTGTTTGGGTTTATATAGTAATTAGACTGAAGTATAAAACTATATACAAATGTACAATATATTATTACTTTCATATAATTATATCATATAGAAAAATCTATTTTATTTAATGTCACTACATTCTAAAAGTTCTTCTGGATAGTTTTGGGTCAGTTATAGTTTAGCAGGTTGAAACACCATTCTGAGTGACACTTGTATTTATTTACTTTTAATTTATTTACTTTACTTATTTATCACTACATTCCACATGGTATCATAGCTGTACACTATAAAACTTAGAATATAAACATGATGATCCTCAATATTTTCAAAACCTTTCATAAATTATTCTAACCAGAAATATTCCAGCGTGGCCTAACCCACTGGCATGTCAGATCTCAATCTTTTCAAACCTATCTCCCATTTGCCAATAAAATCCCAGCTTGGTATATCCCATTAGCTCTCCTGCCTCTGCCGTATTCCCAGCAAGTTTCTTTCCCTCCCTCCTGCAAGGGCTCATAGGACCACAATTCATTTTAGGTAACAAGAGAACTCAACTAAAATCTAAATCAGTTTAGATAATGAGGTATTAAACAAAATCAAGGAAAATTAATTCAGCAATAACTACGAGTAACATGGAACCTATAGAAACTGGTAGATACAATAGGTTGGCATGATAGGTGGGATGATTATTCTGCTTGCTTTTTTACACTGCTTCTCCACAATGTTGTTGGATACTGCAGGAAACAGGGCTTATTTATTTCATTTATACCCCACCGTTATTATCTTTTATAAAGAATTCAAGATGGTGAATATATGTAATACTCCTTCTTCTTTCTATTCACAATAAGTTTGTGAGGTGAGTTGGACTGGGAAAGTGTAATTGGCCCAAAGTCACCCAGCTGGTTTTCAAGGCTAAAGCAGGACTAGATCTCACTGTCTCCTAGTTTTTAGCCTGGTGTCTTAGCCACTAGATCAAACTGACTCTACTAGACCAAACTGCTGACGCAGAACTAGATGACTTTCTATATTGATTTATTATGGTTCTCTTAAAGTGAAGGTGTTCATGGCTACAACTAACTGCAGAAAATGGATGCCCTTTGAATGTTACCCAAAATATTAGCCGCTTCTTGAGCAGAGCTATTTGCCTTATTAGATGCCTTTTCTTTTTATGTAATGCTTCAATGGGACTCTCTTCCTTTCCTAGTTACTTTCCCTCTCCCTTATTCCCACTCCAGATAGTCCTCAAGTTATGAACATAATTGAGTCCAATTTTTCTGTTGTTAGGTTAGATATTTGTTAAGTTAGTTTTACCCCATTTTATGACCTTTCTTGCCACAGTTGTTAAGTGAATCATTGCAGTTGATAAGTTAGTAACCTGGTTGGTTGTAAGAATAGTCAGGTCTTTAATAGCTTTCTGAATGTTACCAGAATGGGAACGATCAATCTCTGAGAAGATATCATTCCAGAGGGAAGGTGTCGTGACAGAAAAGGCACAGTTCCTGGATCCCACAAGATGATACTATTTAATCAATGTGATCTGAGCACCACCACTCTAACCAATCACATAGGATAGACAGAATCAAGTAAAAAGAAGTGCTACGTCAAATAACCGGGCCCTCTGTCATGAAGGGTTTATAGGGGATAACCAGGACCTTAAATTGCACCCAGAATATAAATTGGATTTATATTCTGGCTTTTTAATTTTTCGACCATATTAATTTATATATTTTAATTGCTTTTAATATTGTGTTGTTTGTTTATTGTTATTATGGCTGTTGCTGTTTTTAGATGGCTGTACACCGCCCTGGGTCCCTTCAGGGATATGGGCGGTATAAAAATACAAAAATAAATAAATAAATAAGCAAAATAAATGATAGCTAGTACAGTTTACAGAGTGATTATGTCACATTGGCATAAGATATGTCCAACATTGCTCATGTCACTGCATTCTGAATCAGCAGCATTAGCCTTTCATGAGGTGACTAGAGTGTGAATGACCATTTGAAGAGTCTCTCAATCCAGAATAGGAAAGTAACTAAATGAAGGCAAATGTCAAGAACTACGTTTTGTCTTGCTATGTTTGCCACTGGGCAAAATCTGTTCCAGATGGCTCGCTGCAGTTGCTGAATTCCCTTTGCAACTTTCAGAGACAATGACAATGGATTTTATTATTGTTCTATCTCTGAAAAAGAAGTATACTATATCTTAAAAGTGGTGGATTTGTTTACAAAGATAGTTCATTTCATTCCTTTCAAGAGACTCTCATCTGTTCAAAAAAATAAACCAGAACAACTTTTTAGAACATGCGTTGAGGTTACAGAGATCTAATCAATCATGTGATCTCATAAATATTTCAATTTAACTCCAGATTTTGGAAGGTCCTTTCCCAAATATTAGATGTAAAAATCCATTTGTCATCTACTCAACATCTAGCAATGATTCAGCAATGACTGAATCATATGCAAGAACAGCATCCACAGAGTTATGCCTCTTATCAGCACGACAATTGGACTAAGTTGGTTGCCACATGCAGAATTTGCTTACAAAAGCTTAGTAACCCTTACATTGGTTTGTCTCCTTTTCAGGTGACTTACAGTTTCTTGCATCTGAAGTTTCTCATAATTTAAACTTCCTGTGGGAGAGGCAAACTGCACAGCATCTCTTAAAGAACAGCTAGATTTGGTAAAAGCTAGATACAAGTGAGTTGCAGATGCACACAGACAACAGAAGCTCAAGAGGGATTTGTTGTGGCTTTTTATGAAGTTTTTGATTGACTCTTCAAGGAGCTGGACTCAAAATTTAATGGCCCCTTCCTAGTGATTCAGTATGTAAATTCCAAGCGGCCTTTCATTTGCAATTGCTTGCATCACTGACAATTCATCTCATTTTGTATCAGTTATTGTTTCTGCAGGGAGCATATTCCTGCAGCTTATGCCTGAATATAATTCCACCTCCTGCTATTCTGTTTATGGGAATAAGGTTGGAATTTCCAGAATGGGTTTCTCCTCTCGTTGAGAATCTCAGACTGATCCAGTGGGGAGAAAGAGGGGACTGTGCAGGATCTTCTGTGGATCTTCTGTGTATGCATGTATGTTCGTTTGCTTGCTTTATTACTTATTCTTTGAAGGGAAAATTTATTTTATTTGTATAGTTATAAATTGCTTTATTCTAGGTCTAAATGGAAGCAGCAACCTCAGCCTAATGAATAACAAGAAAATGCCACAATATACATTAAAATACATAATTATGGTAAAATACAATTAATATAAAATTTCTGGGCATCAGGGGTTTTACAGCAATGAAACCTCAAAGGGCTTTTGTAAAGTTAAGTTTTTATGAGTTCTTGGAAGGCCATGACAGTAGGAACAACTCTTGCCTTGGTGACCAAGTTTTTTAGAGGACGGGATTTCCCAGAGAGAATGCCCCTCTTGGGTCGCCTTCTGTGGCAGCATTCTGTGCAATCTATAGGATGGCTTGTCCCATAGATAATATGGTTCTATAGATAAGAAGTACTGAAGCCTGAAAGAGTGGTACAGATTAAAGCTAACACTGCATTGCATTTTGAAAAGTATTAATAAATAGTGTAATGCCCATAATTCTGCTGAAGTGACTCTACCTGCAAATAAGTAGGTCACTGTATTTGGCACAAACGAAAGCTTCAAGTTATTTTTAAAGCCCGCCTCATGTATAGCATGAGTTACCATCACCAGGACATCCTGATCCAAGTTGTGACTGGCTCACCATCTGTATCTGGGTGAAGGATTATTGGTCAAGGAAAAAAAGGATAAGTGAGAGATTCCAAATTAGAACCCAGGGTCTGACCGGAAGATACAGGGAAGGGAGACTCTTGAGAAGATATAATATATGAAGCTGAAAGAAAGTCTGAATAAGTAATTAGGAAATATTTTATTTGAAGATAAACTCAATTCCTGAAACACAGGGAAATAAAATATTAGAACACTTGTAGTCAAAACCTTTTAATTGGGTACATATTCAATTTATAAAGAATGCTGGAATAATGGGTCCATCTGGCTGGAAATGAATGGCAATGAAATATTTAGACTACAACTAGAAAGTCTATGATCTCCTGTGAAAAGTAATTGGGAGCATTATCCATGCTGTTAATTGAAAATTTAATAGGTACGATGAATGCTTGTTGGCTGTAGCTCTTGGACTCATCTCATTAGCTTTGGAGAAAATATCTTTATTTGGACTACTTATTTAATTCCTTAATTAATTAATATATGGAATCCTTTTCTTTGGACTAGAGCATGAATCTTATCAGAAGAATGTTCCCAAAATCTTATAAAAAAATAGCACCACCCTCTTATCCCTCAAACAGAAAATGTCATTTAGAGAAAACTTTGTACCTACAAGTGCTAAAGTGTCTGAAACTTTTTTGAATTTGGCACAATTATGGAGAAAAGAGATATCTTTCATAAAGTCATAAAAGAGCTAAAGAAGATAAAGACTTTCATGAAACAAGTGTCTCTGATAAAAATGTACAAAAGAAATAATGGGTTTCCATAATGAAATAGCTCAAATAGGTTTGCTACACAGAAATATTGTAAGAATATCTCTTTTAATGTAGAGTAAGAGCTGCCCCTAGTGCTTTTTTTGGAAGGAAAACTGTTGCATGATCTTTTTTTGTTGTAATTTGAATATAATCTAGAAATTGGGTATGCATACTGACTAGATTTTTTTCTGTGTTTCAAAATTAAATTCCAGCCTATTTGTAGTTAGTTTTCTTTATTTAACATCCAAAGTGATATTCTATAGTGCTTCCAAACATCTTTTTGGGAATATACTGCAAAATACATAATAATTTTTCATGATCTGCATCTCAAGTTAATGAACTTAGTGTGGAACATTTTACAGAAAGATGTAAAGAGATAAAGATCTTTTTTTAATTTGGCAACATTATGTTTAATTATTTTTGTAAAATATTTATGTGGCCACCCATCTTGTGAGACATGACTTGAGGCAGTTAACAGCTATAATAAAAACACAAAAATAAAACAATCCATCAAGCAAGAAAAACTTGGTGCCCAATCATCAATACCTATCCAAATATACAGTTTCCAGGCTCCAACTTGCTCTTTCTGTGCCTGGGCGAAAAGCCACCTCTTAACAGCTTTCTCTAAAGCTAAGAGGGTGGGGACCTGCTGGATATCAAAGATAATGGTGTCCCATAGGGCAGGAATATCTATAGACAAGGCATGCTTCCTATGACCCACTAGATGACAACATTTGTGGGAAGGCCTACTCTATCCAACCTAGTCAGATGGGGAAATATAATCCCACAGATAACCTGCCCCTGTGTCTTATAGGGCTTTAAAGGTAATAACCAGCACCTTGAATTGCAAGTGGAAAGAAACAGGGAACTAATGCAGTTTGTGCAGTTATACTGTAGCATGGGCAAACCAACAGGTGCCCCATACTGCATGAGCAGCTGTAGATTATACCAAGATTTTGCGATGAAATAAATTCTCTGATCCAGATGATGCTGAAGATGTCAGAAGGAGAAAAGGAATTGTAAGCTCTATGTATAAATATATTAATTTTTATTGCAGATAACTTCTTTGCTTGGAAGAAAACACCTATATTTTACATACAAGAGAAAAAAGATCCTTTCTAAAACAAATAACAAAATTATAAGTTGTTAGGGTGGGAATGAGGGAGATAGAGGTGATGCAGGAGACATACTCATCATTTATGAGATGGTCAAGAGAATTTCTTATCAACAAGATGGATTTGACACATACTACACTTGTGACACTTAAAACAGAAAAAGAGTTGATGATTTTGGAATGGCTGCTGGTTCTTAAGAGCTGAAGGTGATATAATGGAGGCATATTGATTTGTGCACTCATTATTTTCCACAGTGAGCTTCAAGATCTAACAACTATGTGCATCTTCATATATAGAGAATGCTAACTGGACTTCCACTGTCTGATTATGTGATAAGGGAAAGCTTGTCTGAAAAGTTGGTGGAAGAGTCAGAGTGATAATTATCTGGATCTGAATCATAAGGTAGAGGATATTCACAAGGAATTGTGAGGTGGCAGAGAGCTTTCAAAAACTTGCCATAATTCAGAGTAAGTGGGGAAATATATATATTGTGCTGAAGAATATTGTAGAGTTGCAGTGTACAAATCCAGCAGGAATGTGATTTGATTATTTTGAAATTACAATAGAAATATCACCCAGTTGACATCTTGGCAAACAAAAACAAAACTGAAGTGTCATATCCTTTAAAAGGTGTTACCAGAGAGGGATGTAAGATTTCTCTGACCAAACCAGCACTTTGGCTTTGGAAACAATCTTAAATGAAAGAACAGAGGCTAACTCTTCACATCCGAAACTTAAATTAAATATATCCTCTTGCACATATTTAGATTTCATGATGAAAAATGAATATCTCTTCTTTTCTGTATGTCTGATTAGTACTATATTAGAATATCCAGAAGTACGGTAACACTTTAACTTGATTTTTGATGCTGATAGAATTAGATAGATATCCCAGAAATCAAAGAAGCACTGGAGAAAGCAGAAGTGGACTCCTGAGATTAATGTCATGGCTAAAAATGGAAGTGGCTTGGAATATGTTGCAACTGGACCCTGAGGTATAGCCTTTGAGAAACCTGGAGCATGATGTACTGACATTACTATGAGGTTAAGGAAGCTCAGTAAAGAGGGAAGAACAGTTTCTTTGAGCTTCTTAACCTAGGATGTAATACCAGAACAGGCTAGTTCAACTTCTGAATTACTGGGAACAATAACTTAAGCACTTAAAAAATAATAATCAGAGAATAAACGTGATTATCCAATTCTGCATCAAATTCAATAAAATAACCCACAAATATTGTTGATATTTAATACACACACTTTTAAAAATTAAAGTTTAAAGAATACATTTATTAATAGAAACAAGAAAAAAGGCAATTTGAAAGGTTAATCAAACTAACCAATTAAAACTTTTTAAAGGAAAAATAAAGTACATTTACTGAGAAGATGCCAATTCAGCAGTCTTTAATTAACTTTGTGTTTACAGTATTGGGTATTTTAAAACATTTTCTAACAAAGCGCATACCCTTTTATTCATTCCTTCAATGTGCGATTTTAAATCCATCTTTCATCTGAAATTCTTTGATTTTACCTTTATGTGGAAAGAATAATGTTTTGGAAAAATCTCATAAAAACTAAAAAAAAATCAAATTTCTCTCCTACTTCTCTCCTACCTTTATCTTTGATATTATTTTCAACTCTGTTTGTTTATGTTTTTACAGATACTTGCATTCCAGAGATTCTAAGCAGTTTACAATTATTATAAAATGAATAAATAATATCTCCCAACCCAAAAGAGCAAACCTAGTTTTGTGGCATCTTTAAGTCTAGTCAATTTTTATTATAATTATTTTATAATAGGAATGGTGCTAGCAAGAGCATCATTCTCTTACTCCTGCAATTTTACATAAATCTAAAATTCTATCACTGGAGCAAGCTATCACAAAAATCATTCGATCTGAAGATCTCTAAATTCAGTATACTGCCATGTTTGACAAGTGTTATCTGGGCAAGGCAAGATAAGTTAGTTATTAATTATTAATCCAGTTTCTATATAGCTACCCATCTCACTGAAAGCAACTCTGGGCATCATACAATAATTATGTAACAACAGATACAAAAATAACAAATATAAGAATCTACATTAAAAATAAATATTATAAAATAAAATATAAAACCCTGGCTAGAGATAGGGTAATAATGGCCACCTCAACAATGGAGACATATAAGCATGTCTCTGGTTCCCTGGGAGCCGCCAGGCCTGATAACATAACCAGGTCTTGAGGGACTACTGAAATGTCAGAAGGGACAGAGCTTATCTAATTTCAATGGGAAACTAGTTCCATAATGGCTTATTACCTCCTCCGAAGAGTCTAAAAACCAATACAAATATTTCAATTGTGTATCAGGTTACAAATCTATAACTTCAGAGCTCAGTCTTAAGAAAAATGCCTTAGTAATTGTCACTTCTATATAACGAGAAAGGGAGGAAATATAGTGTTGTGTTTTTTAAAATACCAATTAAAATCTATAATTAGCTCAAATATGTATTCACAATTCAAAATACTAAATCTGATAAAAAACTGAGCTTGCAAATTACGAACATACTCACATAGTAAATATAGCTTTCATTTAAAAGGTCCAGATTGAGTATTAATGAGCTGAAAAAGTGAGCAGTGAATTCCACAGCAAAATACACATGTTTTTCTGTTTTACAGAATTCTTTGTTTTTAAATTTCACTTTATTAGTTTACTAGAATAGGAATACTAATAAATTATACTGTCAGATGTTTTTCTTAGAAAAACATATAAACTGAGTGTTTCCCCACAAGGTTAACTAGGTGAAGTTAGTTTAACATTAGGTATGAAGGGGTCTTTTGCATTAGGCTTAACCCTCTAAAGGTTAGCTGAGGCCACTAAACTGTCCAGAAAAGTGAAATAGAGAGTGAAACATATTAAAAAGTCATTTTCTTCTCACTCACTGTTTTTTCCTAGTTAGCTTGTCTTCATCTATTCAAATATGCATCCTGTGCTGTGAGTAGGCAACCTTCACAATTGTTCCTTATTTGATAGCTCTTTGTTCAATTTCATTTTCTCTTTGTCTTAGTAACAATTCTTTTTCTACTGTTCTTGGGAAAATGGACCCTTCTGTGTTTTTTTAAAAAATGTATTACTCAAACATGAAGTGACCTCTATTTCCTGTTTAATATCTAAATCAGTCAATATGGGCCCACTCAAAATCAGCAACAGTCAGTCAAGCATCACTGCTGAAACAGTTCTGCACAGAAATCATTGAGTCCGTAATTTGCACCTCAATAACTGTCAGATTTGGCACTGCAACCAAACAAGATAAACACAGATTTCAAAAAATAATTAGAACTGCAGAAAAAAGAATTGCTACAAAACTTCCCTCCATTGAAGACCTGAACACCGAATGAGCCAAAAAGAGAGTGGTCAAAATAATTATAGACCTTTCACACCCTGGACATAATCTGTTTCAACTTCTTCCGCCTGGACGCCGTTACGGGGCATTTCAAACCAAAACAGCTGGACTCAAGAATAGCTTCTTCCCCCATGTCATCAACCCATGTCATCAACCTACTAAATAAGTAACTTACACAACACTGTTAAATTATCTTGTAAGAATATATCATTATTACCTTCTCATCTTTCCTATTACCTATTCTCTTAATTGTATGACAATTAACCTGTTGCTTGCAATATAAAATAGTTGTTCATTTAGCACCCGTTTTGACTTGTAGATTGATTATTAGTATCCTACAACTGTTCTAAACCTATCATAAAAATGTACTGTATCACAAAAATGCATCATATGGCATGAAGAAAGTATTTTGTGACATGATAAAATGTGTTTTTGACATGGTGATTGTACTTTATAACATGATGACATGATGAATGTACTTTATGATTGTGAAGGTATTCATGATTAAGATCGTGGTTTGTTGATTGCAGCCTATATGAACATGACAAGATGGATGTACTTTATGATTGTGAATGTATCATGTTTAGATGTGCATGACAAGATGAATGTACTTTATGATTGAAATCATAGTTTGTTAATTGTATGTATGTAGGTATGTAGGTACAGAGCATGGACACCAGAGACAAATTCCTTGGGTGTTCAGAAGCATCTGACCAATAATTTCTGATCCTGATTCTGATTCATCACCTTTAGCCTAACATTATTATTTATTTAGTGTATGGTATACAATGTCAGGGAAATGTACACATGCAAGATACAATACAGTCCTGACAACCTAGATTGCCAATTCATTCTGCTTGGCACTTGTGTGTCTATCCTTGGTGCACTGCAGGAGGTGAGCTAGCTTTACACCAATTAGCTTGTGGCACTCTTGTTGCTGGCTCTTCTAGCCTCCTCTGCCATGGTGATGCCTTGCGTCTGGCCTGTTCCAATGCCAGCCTCCACTCTCTCCATACAGATATATACATAGTACATTGAAATTCCCTCTTTGATTTTCCATGGTTCATTCCATGTTATAATGTATAGAAATATGAATAGTGACATCACCATCAAATGGGTATTCCATCTATCCCCACACAACAGGTCACCATCAGCCTACCTAACTGTAAGTGATTTTCTTACCCATATACTGTATATTCCATTGCAATATATAATTTTAATTTTATAGAAATTATTAAACAAGTGATAGATGTGCTAAAGGAATGTAATTTTGTCAGTAAACATATCATTAAACTTCTCGGATGGTTAATATACCATCAGAAATGTTGGTGTATTGACCATGCCAAATATCTCAAATGAACAGAGCGGTTGATCACCATACCATAAATATTTCTAAATAATAATATTCTGGTATGAGAGCAGAGACTGCAAAAATGGAATGAATCGTGCTAACCAAATTAAGACCACAGATACGAAAATTAGGAACTTGCCACAAGGATAACGGTGTCCTGTTTATGATTCCCCAAGATATACTTTAATCTTCTCAAACATCTCTAAATTTGAGGGTCATCTCCCCAAACATCTCTAGATTTGAGGGTCAATAAACATAAATTTTATGTTTATTACTTTTTTAAGAAATACTAACTCCACATTCACATTCAAGGTGGTCAAATACTTTCACAAAGTCATACATTTGTGCAAAACATTTAATTACATATGTTGGTTTATTGCCTCATTGTCCCTGACGGCTGCCCGATAACAAATTGTATTAAATTGTGGCTGTTGTTCAGTAGCTAGATTGTGTCCAACACTTTGTAACTCCATGCACCATAGCACGGCAAGTGATTCTGTCCCCCATTGTGTCCCAGATTTGGTCCACACTCATGTCCATTGCATCAGTATTAAATTATCTTTTTCTTTTACAGTATAGACTAGTAAAAATTGTAAGAAGATGTTTGATTTGATTTGCCTCAAGGATTCACAATACTTTCTACCCTGAAAATTACTACCATAGAAAAATCTCCATGTCTAAATTAAGGTATGCATTACAAAAGATAAACAGGAACATTGCAAAGAAGTCTAGGGACAAAATACAAACCTCTTGATGTGGTCAAGTAAAATAAATTCTATGTTTCTCAGTTGTTTAATAAAGATATTTTTATTTCTTTAAGACACAGAATATTCATATTACATTAAATATGCCACTTCTGAAGCACTGAAAAGCAGTATTAGTGTTTGAGAAATATTGACGGTTTAAAATAGGAAAATAAATCTCACCTCTGGTGTGACATCTCTTGGTGCAAATCCTGTTCCTCCAGTTGTTAAAATCAAGTTCAGTTCTTTTTCATCACACCAGTCTATCAGTGTCTCCTGAAAAATGCAAAACAAAATCAGTTGCTGGTTTTTGTTCATAGAGTTTTATTTATTTATTTAGACAATTTATTTGCCACCCATCTCGTATCCAACGACTCTGGGTAGCAGAGTTTTGCACAGTTCTCAAGCCATAACTCCTTATAATTATAATATTAGTTTGTGTGTCACCCTTTTAAAAATGATACTGATAGTTGCAAAACGGCATATCACTTTTACAAGCAGCTACCCAAATGCTATATTTTGATACTATATTTTCTTCTGGTTTTGAAATGCGCCTGTTTCTAGCTGTATCCTGTTGGCAGTGTGCCATGTATAGCATGTGATTCTTCCATTCTGCCTTTCCCAGATGTTAAAGCTCTACTGTTACTGGATTCCTGGCCTACCTGCATTTCAACCAACATGGCCATGAAGAGATAACAGATACCTCATGCCAAGCCCTTCCACTGGGGAGATATTTGGGCTAATTCTGGCCTTGGCTGCATATGTTAAGGGGGCTCAATTTTACCAAAATTTTGAAAATACAAGTTTCCCAATTCCCATCCTGAATCAAATCTCTAGGTTAAATAGCAATCAGAATTTATCTCTGCTTATTTATCTCCTTATTATAGAAACAATGGCAACCAGAATTTAGGTCTCCTTACTTAATTTTATCTTCTCATTAGCAGTGTACCATAAGCAATGCACTATCTTACAAATCAACTTTTTACAACAATTGCATCAAAACCCTTCCCATGAAATTTTAGCGAGCTGATGGGAGATGCAATTCACTATTGTCATCTGAAACAAGTCTTCAAAAAGTACTTATTGTACTGAGATATACAATATACAGTAAATTAACGGGAACAGCATATTATACATTTTTGGTTATAAACAAAACGAACAACTATATATTGTTTTATGTTATAAACAATAACTGTGTCTTTAAATATGATTATAAATATTACTTCACTGTGTTAAAAGATGTGATAGAAGTGCTATTCTTCTCAAATTCCAAAAACAATTATGGAGATTGAAAATGTCTTGGTAGCAACAGCTCATCCAATACTATCAACCTTCTTTGACTGTATAAAAGGGCAATTGCCAAATTCCCCAGAATATATTCCTTAGTTAGCTAGGAATATGATCCACAGTTTCACAGATGTGTAAGCGGCATAAAAGTCCTTGGGAATTCATAAGCCAAAGTGATTGAACTAGAGTAATAAATATAGAATTTCTATAGGAATCAAATAAATTAGTTTCGTAGGCACCCAGGAAAGTTATAATACTTCCAATCTGAGTATCAATGACATATATTGATTGACAGAATGGATTGTGACCTTGGTACTGTCACTATCTTTCAGCTTTATCTATCTCATGGGATTGCTGTTGTAGAATAAGATTAAGGAAAATATGCACAATGCCTTTCACCTTTATAAAGAAGTGAGATATAAACCACATTCTTCTGCCTCCTGCTCTTCTTCTGTTTCCTTCCTTCTATTCCTTATCTTAATTACATCTAGTCTCATTTTCAACATAAATCTTTTTTCATCTGTTCCCTATTCACAACCTTTAACTATTAAAGTTGATTATTATCTAAAATTCCTCTTTTTCAATTTTGTCACTTAATAAATCTTCTCATTTCCCCAGTTACCATTTTGT
>JANHFO010005039.1:322288-339852 GCA_032468095.1 Pareas carinatus
TCTCAGCTTAAACTTAATATTAAAAGATAAAAAGTACATAAAAACCCGCTCCTGTTCGAATGCAACTTTGTGTAAAAATTTCAAATCAATCAGTGAAGTCGTTTCGGAGATTACCTACCTCAAACAAACATACACATCCATTTTTATATATATAGATTACAGTCCGTAGAGATATTTACCTTTTTAAATTGAAAAGTATAGCTCACTATACTTAATTATACCTAATTGTCTAAGCAGCTTGATGACCAAATAAGATATATCGTTGAATGTATTTCCATTTTAGTAAATTGTCTGTGTTGTTTTTGATTATTAGGACTGTGTAGGCTGTTGCTCTTCAATTCCTTTTTAATAGGTGTTCAGAGGAAGAAAAAAATATATAGTCTTCATTTCTTCCATCCTCAATTTATAAAAAATCAAAAGGAACAAAAAATCTTAATATATGACTACTTTATCCTATCTACTTTTACTGATTTATCTGAAAAGAATTGATGAAAGGGGCCAAATACTTGTTTCTACCAACTATTTTGAATGTTAGTTTTATTAAAGATCATCTGGAATGCCATTGTAGAATTTCTCTCTGGATTGGAGGCAAGCGTTTATTGAATTTATTGTCCTGAAAGTTCATATAAAATAGTATCCAAAATCTCACAGAAATTATATCCTTATTGCTGTGAAGGCTCATTCTGCAAATACCAGCATTTTGGAAGCAAATTTCCCCCCTCTGTTTGTTCTGTCTTTAGTAACCAATGAATCAACCTGATTGAAAGCATTGTTTTAAAAAACAATCTCTTAAGAGTGGCAGATGCTGAAAGTACTGTGGTTCCTCCAGGTTTTTTCAAATTCCTAATATATATCAGAAATTGTTTGTGACTCTCTCAGCTCTTTAGAATGCTCTCCATATCAGCAGATGGAATTCCTTAAGAAAACATTCTAAATGATGTATCTCAGTAAAATAAAGTGAAATGAGAGAATGTGGATTCCCTGAGAATAGGTATAGCAACTATGGATCTTTTTACTTCATCTATCCTCATCTACGTTACTGACTCACTGATGCTCACCACTCAAAACTCCTTCAGCTTCTCCTCAGGCCAGGAACTTGATTTCAGAAATAAACATTGCTATTAGGTCAAGATCAAGGGTGGTAATCTTACAAACATACTTGTTTGTTTTTTTCTCCTGACTTCAACTCTGTCTCCTAGTGGTTTCCTGGACAAGTTGCTGCCATTTTGGGGGCAAGATTTTGGAAGTGGTTTGCTATTGCCTCCTTCCTAGAGCTGAGAAAGAATAACTGCCCCATGGTCACCCGCCTGGTTTCACATTTAAGATGGAACTAGAAGTCATAGCCTCCAATTTTCTAGCCTGGTGCCTTAATTGCTACACCAAACTGGCTCTTGCCTTTCAAAATGTCTTACTCTCATTTTCATAGTTTCCCCTCCCCCATCCCCAGCATTTTCTAGGAATGACTATTGGGCCTTACAGGATCAGCCTCAACATGGTTTGAATTGGTTGACAGCATTTGTTCATGGCCATTTAAAGAGTTGGGACTATTTCCTTAGGGATTGTCCAAATGATTAAGTTTTGTTGCTCAGATTTTATGAGCATAGATATGTCAAAAACATTGAGGTGGTTGTCCACTTATCTTCTTCAGTAGCTCTACTCTGAATGTGATACAACTCATGAATTAATCCAGAGAAATGTGGGAGGGGACAGGGGGATTCATAAACAATCAAATGCTGTTAAGAATCCCATGGAATCAAAATGTCTACATCTACTTACTGGAGAATTCCATTAGGCATCTTCTATGGCTGTATTGTAGTAGCACAATTTGTTTATTATATTGTTATATTTTGATGCAATAAACACTTAGAAACTTAAACATATAGTGGTTTTTAAAAAACAACTTCCACTCATTTACTGAATCTTGCCTGGATAACTTTGACACATATATAAAGAACCGCGTATGGCTTATTTTAAGCCTAAATTGTATGAAATGTATGTATGTGTGTGTTTATGCATGCATGCATGCATGCATGTATATCATTTATATGGCTCAGGCAATGTGACTTTGAGTGGCATACCAAAAAAAGGGGGGTGATGGTTAATGCCACAAATATTAAAACAATTCCCCTACACACACACTACTAGAATGTGAAATGTAAAGTCTATTTTCAAAAAAGTTTTAAAAAATCCTACTAATTATAGAAAACAATTTTCTATGAACTACAGAATGAAGGATAGTTGGGGAGATTGGCAAAACTGGATAGTAAGTAAAGCAAGAGACAATGTTTTCATTCAGATTGTGGTTGAGGAAGGAAATTCTAAGCTTACCCTTCCATTATAATTGTGATGGAAATCATATCTTTTTAAAAGAATTAATTTAAAAGAAGTCAATTAGCAAGCAGATTGCAGAATTTTGCAGAGCTTTGCAGGCTAAAGTAGCGGGATTTTGCAGAATTCTAGACTGATGACTTAATATAGAGCTTTATCTCCCATTTGGCCAGAAAATGTCTTCCATTTTTTAAAAAAGCTTTGATTTATAGCCTTGAATTGCTCATTGCTTCTCATTGCTTCTCAGTCAGCTCTTGCCTATATGTTGATTGTACTGTTAGCAGTGCTCTATGATGTTCCTGAGGCAAAGAAAGCTAGTTTTTTTGGAAAGTAAAATGGCTCAAAAATCATGGAGGCCTCTGAGTTAATGAGATTCTGACTTATATGTTGTTGGTTTATGTTGCATTCAAGGTTATATAAAACACCAGTTTTCAAACTGCCTTTGAATGCTGAGATTTAGAAGACTTCTTCATAGGGATAAAACTATTCTGAATGAAATACACTAAATTTGTTTTTCCACATGTTTCAGGAAACAGATTCCATACTATGCAGGCAATTTTGGCATCTATAATTCTTCTTTAATAAAACATGTAAAAAATAGTAAGACACTGTAACGATTTAAAGTATTCCAGCCATTCATTTTATGTTGTTCTTTGTTTCTATAGGAGTACAATATATTTCAGATAAAATTAATCTTGCTGAATTATGTGGAACTCATTCTTGAATAAGGAATTGTAAGATTGTAGATATTCTGAAATCTGAATCATGTATACATCTATTTATTTATTTTTATTTATATTTAAATTTGTATAATCTGAATAAGCACCATTAGGATTGCAATATTAATATTATTAAATAGGTCTGCACTGAATTGCTCCTTTTGATGATTAGTTCCAAAGGCTTCATACTTTGCTCAAAAATAGAATGTTCATATATATTGTTGCTATAAGAAAAGTCTTCAGTTTAGATATAGTAGTGACTTTGCAGTAATAAAATGTATTTTCAGCTATCCACCACTTGCAATTTGTAGCAACAATGTACTACATGCTTAAACATTTATTCTTAATGCCTGATTTTTCTAACAAATTGACATTTTGTATTTTTGTAGATTTTTTCTAAAGTTTTTCCTCAAGTGCAATCAAAACTGTTTGAAGAATGCAGGCAACCCACGAGATATGCGAAGATTCCAGGTACTGTTTTAAAAAGAATTAAAATTACATACAGAAGATTTGTAAGAATTTTTACAGAGGGAAAGTCGATTATTTTACTTCAGTACTACTTTGTTGTTAGAAAGAACACTCAAGCCAGCAAATTGAAACTAGGTTTATCATTTCCCCATAATTATTTGTCTAATTACAAGTTATATTTTCAGTTCTTCTTCAGGAGAGAAACAGAAATTCAGTGTTGTTCTTCCAGTTACTTTTTTTAGTTATTTCTCTTATGATGATCAGAACAGACCTAAGCAGGAATGTCTCTCCTTGCAACAAAAGAGAGGGAGGGAGGGAGGGAGAGAGGGAGGGAGAGAGAACTCTAAGAACTTGGAAATATCTGATAATAATTTTCCCAATTTCAGAACTTTCTCCATGATATTGAATTACTCTATTCTTTACAAAAACAAGATAAAATATCATTTCGGTAGAAAAAGAATAGAATTTCTTGAAAGTTGGATTCATCAATATGTATTTTTATGTAGTATATTTTATGTAGTATATTTTTTAATATTAATATGGGAGAAGTAGAAGTGTACTTCTTGTAAAGGTTTCCAAATCTACCTTGGTAAATTCAAACTACTGTACTATAGCAGAGTTTATGCCTTAACAGATAATTACTTTATCTCAATGGGAGGAAATGTTAAAAACAACATAATGGAATAACAGCATCCTTAAAGACTATAGCAGGGTAGATATGCATAGCTTCCCAATTCAGTAAAACTATTCATTCTACCATAAATACCTGTTTAAGAAATAAAAGAGCAATACTTAAAAATAATTTCATGAAGTTTTCATTTTCATGCATCTCTACTTCATGTATCATTGATAATAATGAGCCATTGAATTTCATAAAGTGCTTTTAGGATTGAATTGTCGGTACAATTGTCCATAAACTGAAACAAAGGGATGATCCTAATTTAGGAGCACCAGAGGGCCTGGAAATTTGGTCATAATTCAGGGCAGTTGATAAGCGTGTCACTGTATAACCTAATTTGATTTTACGACCATTTTTATAACTGTCATAAAGTGAGTCACCATGACAGTTAATTGAACCATAGTTATTAAACAAATTCAGCATATGCAATCAGTGAGTTGGGGGTTTTTCTTGCTGTTTCCTGTTGAAAAATGGCCAAAAAAGTTACAAATCATGGCCATGTGACCACAGGATACTGGAGCTGGTTATAAATGTGATCTACCCTGTTTCCCCGAAAGTAAGATATCCTCTGAAAATAAGACCTACTTACAATTTTGCCTCCCACTGAAATATAAGGCATCCCCCCAAAATAAGACCTCCCCGATAATAAGGTCTCGGATTCTGGGCGGCCTCGGTGGAAAAATAAGACATCCCCTGAAAATAAAACCTAGCGCATCTTTGGGTGCAAAAATTAATATAAAACAGTGTCTTATTTTCAGGGAAACACGGTATCAGCAGATTTTCAAAGAACATTCAAAATCGGATGTCTTACAAAAAAGTTAAAGAACAAAAATTGGTATGGAATTATATAAAGAGAGAATTACGAGTTTAGAAGAAGCTGACATAAGAAGAAAGAGCTCCCAAAAGAAATACGATTGGATTCAAGATTAAACAAGCTGTAAAAAAATATTTGTATTTCCTTATGTGAGAGATCAGGAAGACTTCATGTGGTTGTCATAGAAAAATGCTTATATTGTTTGGTCCAACTAGAATATGGAGATTTTTTTCTTTAGATTCAGATTTTCAAGTCTCTACAATTTAAATTACTGAATAACTAATTCTGTTTAATGGTTTTTTTTCTGGAAATCTGAATATAACCACATTTTGAAGGTCAATGCCCTAGAGTATGCTGGGAGGCGGGAAAGACCCTGATTTGCAATTAAAACTAATAAGAAAGCATAAAGAATGTAATCAAGTTTCTCTCATGGCCGGACCTTAGGGATAAGGATTTTTTTTATTGTGCAATATATTAATTATTTATCTTTTGATATGGCAGTGGAAATATTATTGAATCCAGAAATTTCTACTAACTTTCTTAAAGAAAAAATGAATGCTCAAATTCTGATTACTATACCACAGTAATCCACCGAGAAATAATTTAATGGTTTGGAGGGTTAAATGGATTATTTAAAGATTAGTTCATATACGCACGTTCATAAAGTTGTGTGTGTGGGCATTTTTTCCCTCTCCCCTCTGTTGTATCTTCTCTTTATTTTCACTGCTTGTTATTATCCACATAGTCGGAATTTATGTTAAGTCCTTTTGACCATGATTGCTGAAATCAGACAGCACAATTTTCTGACACACTGAATAAGGAAACATGAACACTTTAGTATAACTCTTAAAAAGGAAATGTCACAATTAAAAAATAATCTCTTATCCCAGACATATCTACATACTTGATATGGGCTGACCAACCTGATGGCCTTCAACTACCCAAAGAATCTTAAGAGTGCCCTTTAGCTACTAAAATGAGCTAAACGAAGTCTATGTGTTGAATTGTGCTGTGAACGACTGAAATACTGAACTATTTTAAAACATTTCAATTTATTTAAAAACATTTAAAGAATACAATAAATGATTACATAAAAAAAATGAAGAAAATGAAAAAAGGCATACTGGATGAAAAGTTACCTAAGTGTGCATACTATCATTTTTAGAAAAGAAGTTATCTAACCATATTACTCAGTTTGCATAATTGTAAAGGCTTAGAGGAGTTTAAGCCGGCAATCCCCGACCTTGATGGACCAATGAGGGGGAGGACAGGGAATGGTTCTGTGTGAATGGCAGGTGAATGCACTCGTGCAGCTCCATTTGTGTGCGTGACAGGCGTGCACGCCCACCACTTGTGCAAATGGAGCTTTGCACACAAAAGTGCACTTGCCTGCTGCTTGTGCAACCCAATTCTGAATGGGCCACGGCCCAGTAGTAGGGTGCAGTTTAAACCATTATGTATGTTGTATTTGTGCAACAAACTGAGCCACTAATTCATTTTGAAAAACCTTACTAAATGAGTCACCTCAATTCGGTGTTAAATCTAAAAATAACTTCATCCAGCTTCATCCATACAAGTCCTTAGATAACACTTTAATTCAAATAAATCTTCCCTTATTTCATATTCTTTAAGCACATTTTTTACTAACCCAAAAAAACAAAAACAGTTTTCCTTCTGAAGCATAAATAGGGCTGGGCAATTTTTTGAATTTGAAGGAAAATGCTGCTTTGGATTTTGAGGGAGCATACAATCTGTTTGCAACTCCTTAAATCAACTGTATCTATTTTACTGAACTAAGAAAAGTTTAATTCAAGGATCAAGTTTAATTCAAGGACTTTTAGATACATGTTTTGGGTGTGTGTTCGTGCGTATGTGTATCTAATCATTCTGAATCATCCCTAGCCTTAGAATCCAAAGAACTGCACAGCCCTAATGCATATAAATTTTATTTTTCCCAGAGGTATCTTGTATATGGCACAATCTCTTGTCTATCGTATTTAAAGAACATTAATTTTTGAAAAGTTGGATTAACTCAGGACATTTCAACAATTAACTTAGCTTGACCATCTCAATCTTCTGGAAGATTAGGTGGAGGGTTAAGTACCCACATAGCAGTTATTTCATCAGTACAGTACAATGTGCTCAGTTAACAGCCATATCAAAAGCTATCTTTGATGTAAAGAACCAGGGAATTAGTGTAGAAAATTATTAAAAGGGCAGTGGGAATTACTAAAGGACCTCACGATGGCTTTTGCAATCAAATTTAGTAATCTCTAATTGCTTCATGGTCTGATTGAGGACACAGAGCTGCTGCCACTGACCTAAATACGAAGATACATCTTTTCACAGGAATTGGAGAAAATATTTTCAAGAAGAAGAAAAAAAGAAATACTGATGACCATGACTGTCTTAACCATTTGTGAACTGTTTTTATACCTGAAATAGTCATTTGAGACCCTTCACAATCAGCAGAATTGACAGGAGGGTCTCTATGAGCGATAAAGACATAAGACATAAGATTTTTAGCAAAGTTCTGCCTATGCTCATCCTCGAGCAGAAACATTTGCACTTCAGAGATGATCTTGTTTGCAAGTAATTCTCCCTCATGTGCATTTAACGGCCCATGCATTCGATTACCAAATGCATGGGCAAAAGCAGTGAGTGATCACATTCATTTTGCATTATTCACTTCAATACAATGAATCCTTGGGTTACAAATGAAATTGGCAGGCTCCATTGCAGTTGTAACTCGAGGATTACTTGTACTACCTTTATTGTACCATTATCTTCATTGTAAAGTTGCATTCATTAATTATAAAATTTCTTGGTTGCTCATCTTACCACAGTGTAACTCTGGGCAGTCCACAGTCATAAAAATATGTTGATATGCATAAAATGCTTATACATAAATAATTAAAATTAAAAAAACCCTAAGGACAGATTGGGGGACCAGAGTGGAGTGGGTGGAGGTGGGATCTGCTGTTACTCGATCAGCCACCTCCACTATGCTGCTTCCCCACTGGGGGCCACAAGCCAACTGGTAGAGCCATGTCTTTAGGTCTTATAAAAGGATAGGAGAGTTGGAGTCAACCTTACATTGGGGGAAATTTACAAGATTCAAAGTATTTTCCTCTCCTTTCCTTTTACTCTCTGGAAAACTAGGTTTTTTTCTGAAACATTTCTTATATCCTTCCTCTTTTTCTTGGTTGATGTATCTTTTACATGCCAGTTATCCAGTCTCCAGCTCTTTCTCTTGCATCTCAAGGTCATTCCCACATACAATTACAATGCCTCATGAAAAGTGACACAAGGATCATGCATCAGTGCTTAAAAGGAAAACTGTCTTGAAACTTTAACCCGAGGAAAACATTTGTGCTGTGCATAGAATATGAAAAAATGTATTTCAGATATATGTGAATGTACTGTATATTCACATACAAAAAATATCTTTTAGACAGATGGTTGTGCACTACTCTTTTTGCAACTGTGGGGATTTGATCTTGAGTGTTAGGCCACTAAATTGCCCTCAGCTGCAGACACTCAAACCCAGGATAGATCATAAATCTCCATCTTTTTTGTAGACTGTAAGAGATAATTTGGAATAAAAGTCCTGCATCCACAGTCCAGATGGGACAGCTTATCTGATACTTTTTTGAAATACTTCTCTGACATCAACTTTCAGAAGAGAAGTAATTGATGCATCTGGGGTTTCTGCATAAATGCAAGGATATAGTGTAGAACTACTGATTTCATATTTACTATTTCCAGGATCATGGCATGATAGCGAAAATACAGTGTTTCAGAATTCAAGGCATTGCTTTGACCAATCCCCTCCTCCTTCTTTGTATTGGAGAACTATCATGCATTGGAAATCCTGGAAGGGAAAATAGATGACAAGTTCCTGAAGGGGCATGTGGTTTTGAAAAGGAATCCACGGCTCAGTCTCAAGATGAAGACCAGAAAGGTCAATGTTAGCCCTACAAAATGCCAATATGGCAAAGCTAAGGTCCTCATTTTTTCATCCTGTCTTAAGATTCCAAAATGTTTTCGTATTGGACAACAGCCACTTCACAGTTGCTGAAGAGTAATAAATTAGATCTTTGGAAAGGAGAATGTTATTAAGACAGAATTCTTTGTTCCTTTTTTCCACAGGCTCCATCAGATATAATAAAAGAAAATTATTTGAACTTGGACTACTTTTGCAACTGAAGCAACACCAATGCTATTTGCAAGCAGTGAAGCCAATAAGAAGGAATTTAAAGTCATTAATTATAAAATGACTACAAATTTAGTTTTAAAGGGGGACCTATTTGTGTGGAAGACATTGTCACATTGTCACTTTCAAGATGACTATCAGTTTTTCATTGATCACCATTTCTGCAGGAAAAGAGTAGAAAATAAACAATAACACCTATGGAACTGGGGAAGAATAAAACTGCAAGCTGTAAGGAACAGAAATGCCTTAAATCTCAGCATCTGCTGTGAGCATATTTCATTCTAAAATAAGCATTCTAACTTTAGTACACAGTTAGCTTCGGGGTTAGATGCAGAAATCCTGAATTCTCCTTGCTTAATTCTTTTGCTAACTACAAATGATCTTCTGGAAGACCTTATCATTTCTTTACAATGTTTTTAACAAGACATTCTCACTGGAAAAGCTCTTGTTTTTCCTAGGTGCACAGTATTGTGCTTAGATCATTGAGTTTAATCATAAATATGTCTCACACATAGATAGTGGTTTTGGTTCAAAGAAGATACACTGTTGTGCAGTTCATTTGTAGACACAGGGTTGGTTCTGCAGTCCCTGTCTGGAATCACATACTCTAGCACATTGGAGGTATTAGAAATCAATAATAATAAATAATAAATATGGGTCTTATTCTGTGATGCCACACATAGTTTTCTATCAGTTTTTGGCAGTCACTTCAAAGCCAGTGGAGGCTCTGTAGCACAAGGCTGACCAGTAGATTCCGTCAGCAGTTGTAGCTTCTAATTCCCTTGGTCAATGTCATGGTGGCAGAGGGTTTCCTTCACAGTCTTTGTAGCACTTGCATGAATGACCAGGTCACTTCCCAGTCTCCAGAATATGTGTCCAACTTGAGATATATATAGTGGCCATCCATTCTGACAATATGTCCCACCTCATTAGGACTCTGATTATTAGGAACCCAATGCTGGTGGATGTCACACTATCCATGACCTTCAGGTTGGAAACATGGTCTTGCTAGTGAATACCAAGGACAGGACAAAGAGTGTGCATGTGAAATTTCTCTGGTTGTTTGATGCATTGTTGGTCTAGAGTCCAGGGTTCACAATCACAGCTCAGAAGATTTTCAGCTTCAAATCTGGCTGGTCTTATTGATCCTGGGGCCAATTTACTTAATAAAGTCCCATCACTCAAAATAATGCTTCCCAAGTATTTTTGAAGTTGCTTACATTTTGTCAGCTAGGTGTTGTCAATAGGGATTTTTGATTTTACAGTTGACATTTAGCATGGTCTGGTAAAGTACTTCAGTTTTGTTCAGGGTGCTAGTCAGGTCAAAAAGCATAGCAGAATCTGAGAATGTGCTCAATATCAACTGTAGATCACTATCTTTGCACGCCAGAAGCACAGTCAACAACAAAGAGTTTACTGAACAACCGTACTGAGGCAAGCAGAGAAAGTCAAAGTGCGAGCCATCAATCAATATCTAATGTACACTTCCTCCTTCAGACCCTGTACAACTTATTACAACATGCAAGTGAAGAACAGATTGAACAGAGCTGGGACTAGCACAGATCCCTTCTTACTAGCCCCATTAGAAGTGGCGAGTGCAATTGACATATCACTGTTATAAATGAACTGTCCTGTGATTCCATTGTGGAATATCTGAATCAATGTCATGAATTTTCTTAGGTAACCATAAAATCTCAGGGTGGTCCAAAAGGCATCCATGTTTACAGGGCCAAATGTCTTTGTCAGATCAATAAAGTCAGAATAAAGTGGCTTATTCTATCTGACGCAATTCTCCTGGATTTGCCTCATGGCAAATATGTCTTTTATACTCTGTTCTAACTGAAAGCAGCACAGTACAGCTGGGAGGTTCCTTTCCAAGACAGTGATAAAATTGTTGATGAGAATGTGGGCAAAATTCTTGCCCGCGATGGACAGCAGTGAGATATCCCTATAGTTTCCATAGTCCGATTTGCTTCCTTCCCTTCAGCAGACATCTCTTCTGTGAGATAGATTTCATTTATTTATTTCATTTCTATGCCACCAATCTCCTGTAAAAAGGTGAATCTGAGTGGCTTACAAATTATAAAACAAGTAAAAATAATTAAAATTATTTATTTATTATTATTTTAAACCATTAAAACTACACAATTAAAACATTACTAAAAACTGTACTAAAACTAAAGCTAAGATGGACGGGATGAGGATGAGGTCTTCTTACCCCATCAGCCACTTTCAGAAGTGACCACCCCTCTCGAGGCCACAGGTCAACCTGCAAAACTAGGTTTTAAAAGCCTTCCAGAAGGTCAAAAGAGTGGAGGCAGTTCTCACCTCCATTGGCAGAATGTTTCACAGGGATGAGGCCACAGCAGAAAACACTTTTCTTCTTGAACCCGCCTGCTTCAATTCCTTAGCAGATGGGATCTGTAGCAGGCCTCTTCCACTGGCACAGGTGGAGTGGGCTTGTCTGATGTCCCATGCCATGTAGGACTTTAAGGCAACAACCAATACCTTGAATTGGATCCAGAAGTAAACTGGCAACCAATGCTCCCTGGGCAATAACAAACTATATGTGCAGTCCTAGGAGCTCCCAAGACTGTGTGTGCCACTACATTCTGCACCAGCTGCAGCTTCCAAATACCCTTCAAGAATAGTTCCATTGTAGAGCACGTTTCAGTAATCCAACCAAGAGATGACTAGGAGGTGAGTGGCCATGCAGAGCCTCAGGATCCAAGTAAGGATGCAACTGATTCACAATGCAAAGTTGCACAGAGGGTCTCCTAGCCATGACTGTCACCTGCTCTTTGAGCAGGAGTCTTGAGTCCAGAATCATTTGGGCAACACTTTGCAGATGCAATAAGACTGGAAAAAGAGCAATGTTTCAGTCAGATTCATTCCTAGTTTTCCTTCCATGAAGCTCTAGCTGTCGTTTGGTTATTTTCAGCATCAGCAGCTCCTCTGTAAACCACAAGATGTTTCAAGAATAATGGACCAGAAAAGGTTACATGAGTGCGATCCTATCTAGGGCCTCAGCTACTTTCTGTTTCCAGGTTGTGGCCAAAGGTTCCACAGGGCCATGCAGCACCCCTGGGATAACCCCCCGGCTCCTTGATCTTGGCCTGGAGGGCTGCTGAGAGGGTCTTGGTTTTCAGCAAAACAATCTTGATCAGCCCAGACTTTCAGTTGGAATACTGTACAGCTGTTACACAGTCTGTGTGATAACATCCTTAAACTGTGTTCAATTTTCACAACAAGTTATTATTATTATTTTTATTTATTAAATTTATATACCGCCCTGCTCCCGAAGGACTCAGGGTGGTGCACAGCCATTAAAAACATACATAGATATATAAACAAATTTTAAAATTAATTAAAACAAATTAAATTAAAGCTGAGATTATCCTTAAACTGTGTTCATTTTTTACAACAAGCTGCTACAAGCAGCAAATTGTGGAGAATTTTTCATTAAGTACAGCTTATTGAAGTACAGTAAGTATAGCTTGAAACTTTGGACTTGGCCCAGGTTTTGCAGTCTGCTGATACTGCTGTTTATCTTTCAGATTTTGACACCTTCTCTTGATCCAGCAACATGCAGAAATTTCAGTCTCCAATGATGAGTTTTGCTGGATTTGTTTTCCTTGATTCTTCACTGCTAAGGAGATAATCTGTCCAGTTATCTGGTCAGATGTTGTGTGACAGACAGTGTTTAGGGAACCTCTTCTAACGCCCCTTTTTTATGTGAGTGTGGCCAGTGCTATCCTAAAAAGGTTTGCCCAATCATCCTAGATGATATTAGATATCTCTGCTGTCTCAGATATGACCAACCAATGGTCCAAAGGCTATCCATGCACAGGTTTGTGACTACAATTACCAGTGGTCATCTGCACTTGTTGCTTTGCTGCCTCCCATACACCCATTGCTCCAGGACTCAATGAATTAGGTATGGTACTGAGGTGGATTGCAGATGGGTTGTAGATGGAAATGAATTGCACAACACAAACCTTTATGTAATGGAGTTTTTAAGTCAGCCACTATACAGCAGCAGTTCCATTCTCTTGGCAAAAAATAACTTAATCCAGTGGCATGGACCACCATTGGGGATGGTGACTTCTGCTGCAATGGATGATCATGACATCCAAATGTTTCACATGTTCTTAGTTCTCCTCAGTACCTACTGGACATGCTTTCTTGCTCACTAAACTATTGATCAGTGTTCTTGTCTCAACTTGCCAGGGCCAAGCTTTTCATGCTGAGATAGACAAATCCCTTACCAAGAGTTGAAGTTCTGTTGGTTACCCTTAGCCTATCTGCTGAGATGGTTTCTCATAGTGTGGATACTGTGTCTGTTATAACTACTTGGAGACACAGGTGGGACCTGAGCACCACGTGGGGGGAACCACAGGTGAATGAGCAGCGCTACAGGCTGCTCCACAATCAAATACAATAAAAAGATTATTTAAATGATAAGAAACTGAATTATATTAGATAAAGCAGAAATGATGGCATAAATCAAACTAATCAAATTTACAATTTGTAAACTAATAAATTTAGAGATTCTTGTTCTGAAGCAAACTCACTACAGTTATCTTTTCAAATTCATTTTGGATTAAATAAGAAGGAGCTTTGAAATGAATATATAAATGGCACTTAATACAAGTAATATTAAAATAGTAAAATTCTGATATACATTTTAATGAATTTCACTTCATATACTTCATCTAAGTGAATTCACATTCAATTGCAAAGGTTGTTTGTACACTGTATACTTTCATGACTGTATTAAATGCCATTTCCTATTTAAATGAGTAAAATGATTAAAATTTCCATGCATAAAGTCTCACATCTAACAGCTTTCCTCCACGTCATTAATTCATAAGCTCAAGAATTTATTGCATGTATGTTCAAGAATGCTTGCCAATAGTTTGAAAACTTGTGGCAATCATTGTTCCTCTTTATACCTGTGGTTTCAGTGAATCACTATTATTGAACTCTGGGAGACAATTCTGCACATACAGTAACTAGTGATTAAGCAGTCAAAAACTGTGCAACATTAAATTGTATTATACATTTTTAATATGAAAAAATAATTTGACTCACAAAAGTTTGAATTTTCATGAGTACTCACACAGAAGTTGCTTACTATTAGAAAAAGTGCATTTTAATAATTAATAGCTAAACAGAGCAGGAAACTGCATTATCTAAAACTCTAAAAAATGAAGTGAAAAATATTTTAACCACACTTATTTCTCCTATAACCCAGTGAACTGTGTGGATAACTTTTAAATATGTATATTGTAGTTAAGGTTTTAATTCTAAAAAATTTCTAAACTCCATACTGCTTCCAAATATAGATTCTTAAAATGGTTCTACCATACCAGGTAAGAGAACAGCCCCGTCTTTACCTATTTATAATGTAATGGTTTTAGTTTGCTCCAAATGATTTAACTCTGGAAATATATTATTTAAATCGACACATAGGAAGCTTAATTGGATTAAAAGCAAAAATATTCTCAATGATTTTGAAAGTTCCCATGAGTTACTCCTTTATTACAACAACAACTGGGTCGGAATTTTGATCACTAAGCAATGTGGTCAGAAAGCATGTTGCCACATGATCGCAATGATTAGCAACTGTAATTCCCGTAGTCCCAGGTGCCTTCGTAAGTTCAGATTTGTGAGTAGTTGAGTGGGAACCAGAGGAATTTCCAAGTAAGGAGGTTGGAGGTACTGGGAAAGGAGATACCCTGGGAGGTCCACCTCAGGCTGCACACAACTTTGGGAGGTACTGCAGTGAAGTCAGTACAGGGAAAGGATACACCTCAACTCAGAGGATTCTTGACACAATATGGCTCTGGGGCTGCAAGAAACCCCCCGAACTGCATTGTATAGCTACAGCCATCTGTGGATGTTTCAGCTGGCCCAACTCAGTCCAGATGGTGCATGGCTGCTGTGCCCCAGAAAGCACCAAATATTCATGAAGTCACAATAGTATGGTGTGAAAGCCTGAGCCACCACAGTCCAGTCACTTTGCTGCCCTGCACCTCAAGACCTCTGCCTTCCTGTGCACACTCAACTCAGTGACCTTCATTGTCTTCTTCATCCAGCAGATGAGGCATATCCGACTTTTCCTTTGTGACACAGCTGCTGGCTACACTAGGCTTTCTTCCTGAGGCCACTCATACCATTATCCAAATAGTGTATCAACTTGTCCAAATTACATGCAGCCTTCTCACAAGACTTTGGAAGGCTTCAAAGCTTCAGGAGAAAGTGACACACAATTTGGACAAGTTGCACCTGGCTGCTGGAAGGCCTGGCACAGCCAGCAGCTGCCTTGCAAAGGGATAGGTCAGGCACACTTAGTCGGCAGAAGAAACAAGAAGACTCAGCGAAGGTCAGCCAATGCAGCAGGAATTGAAGAGTGCAAGAAACAAAAAGGACATAGTTGGACGAGATAGGCAGGTGGGGGAAGTTGAAGATCCTTTGAGAGTATAAGAGTTGGCAGGCTGCCAAGCACCCAAGTTTTGATTGTGCGACCATGGGGATGTTGCAATGGCCTTGACTTTGTGGACCAGTTGTAAATCCATTTTCTCAGCACCATCATAATTTTGAACAATCGCTGAAGTAAAGGACTACCTGTATCTGGCTGGCTAACTCATTAGAAAATTAAGATAAAAGTTCATAAAATAAATATGCAGAACTTGAACATAAGGTCCCACCTAACATTAATTAATTAATTAATTAATTAATTAATTAATTAAGATTTATATAATGTATTGTATAGACAAAGAAATATATTCTTTTTAGGCCATTTTGAGATATAGTTGGTGAAATAATGATTTCCTAAAGTATAGATCCTTATAATAGGAACTAGACATAATCTTCGTTTATGAATACTTGTTCAACAATGTTCAAAGTTACAACAGCATTGAATGAGGCCTTAATGACTGATTCTCAAAGTTATGATCATTACAATCCTTGTCCAGTTATGAAATCACAATTTGAGTGCTTGGCAACTGGATCGCACTTTCGATGATTGAGGTGTGCTATGGACACATAATCATAATTTGCTATATTTCGTGCTGGTTTTACACAAGCAAAATCAATGTGGAAGCAGTCAGGAGCTTGCAAGTCATTCTAGTAAATTGCACCCCCTTCTACCACCTTTCCTCTCAAGGAGCCCCCAGCAGGCAGGGCAAGTGTGGGCCCAAGCCATAACTCTTACCCTCCCTACTGGCTGCAGTTGTATTGCAGCATACACAACCTGCCCACCTGCACTCTGTGGAACTCACCTGCCTGTCAGCCATTTTGTGAACTATCTAAGAAAAGGCTTGTTGCAATTTGGATTTGCAACTTCCTGTCAATCTCCCCATTGATTTGCTTGTTGGAAGCCATTGCCAGGAAATTGTAAGTCATGGCCATATGAGGGCTTGCTTAAGGACCTCATGATTCTCACCTAATTATCATCACTAAGCGATACAGTCTGACATCACATTTTATGACCACATTACTTAGCAATGGAAATTCCAATCCAGATTGTCACTGTAACCTAAAGATTATCTGTAGATAATAAATTTTCCCCTCTTACTTCAGCCCTGAAGACAATACTTTTTCAATTGGACATACAATTTCAAAATAAGTGCTCCTTCGGGATGACCCACAAAATGTTTAGCGGTGTAGCATTAAATGAAGTACCATAAAGTTGTTTCATCAATCTCTTGAAACTTTACTTAACTTGGCAAGCAAAATATTTTAAGTGTGATTTTTTTCTTCTAAGCATGTCTTCAGTTCAGTCAATTTATTTGTTTATGATCCAAGACCTGTCATAAAAAATACATCAAATACCAGAGAATGAATGCATGCACGCATGCGCACACACAGAAAGGAGAGGGCAATCCTGAAACATTTAATAATGTATGGAGGCACCAAATGGCGTATTTAAATAATAACTCTTGATAGAAATTTTGTAACCTTTTTGGAGGTATCTGGAAATTGGTCACATAAGACAAACACTTAAATATTTTTCACAATTAGTACAATAAGCTTTAGCAGTACATGTGATACAAGTTTACACTACAAACACTGCTTGATTTCTGTTTTCGTTTTCTCAAAGAATTTTATTAATTTTTAATAACAAACAAAAAACAAAGTAGTTAAATATTTCGATCAACATCAACCATTCGGGTAAACATTTTGGCATATCTTCATCAATACCTATTAATCTTACTAGTACAAACTCACACCAACTCCTTCCATTTCCTGTCTGACCATCCATAAAAATTATTCCATGTTTTGAAGTGTACCGATACTTCTTTATTCTTCAGCTTCAAAGTTAATCCGTCCATT
>JANHFO010005039.1:339952-367838 GCA_032468095.1 Pareas carinatus
GGGTGAGAGAGGAGCCTGGGCGGCAGTGGCGACCCCCCCACAGAATTAAGCGCCAGAGCACTTTGTGTTTGTGTGATTCTGTGTTTGTGTGTGTGTCTGTCTCTCTGTGTGTGTCCGTCTCTCATTCTGTATGTCTCTATCCCTCTCCGAGTCTGTCTCTCATTCTCCCTCCCTCTCATTCTCTCTCTCCTCTCTCATTCTCTCAAGCCGGAACAAATATCACACTAAACTGTGTAATACTCAAAGAAACCAATTGTTTTGTAATAGTTAAACTAACTTTGATAATTTTGCTACAATTAAACCACCTTTAAAGGTTTTGCTATGATTAAATAAGCGTTTATGGTTTTGTTATAACTACATAAGCGGTTTAAATTTTGTTATATTAAATAGGTGCCTTGTATATGTTAATAAAACGGAAGTTCGCTGATCGTTATTTTACAAATGTAGGTACTTTTTAAAAATATTAATATCGTTGGGCCTCGGGATTTCAAATTATGGAGTTGGTGGCCCCCGGGGGTCCAAAAGGTTGGCAACCGCTGGACTAGAAGACCTCTAAGCTCCCTTCCAGTTCTATTCTGACTGATTGACTGAGAATAGGCAGACCCCGCCCGTGCCCGCTTCCTGCAGCCGTCCTTCCCATGTTTCGGCCTCCAGCCCCCCCCAATCCTCTTCGTGGCTCTTCTCTGCCCCCGTTCCGGGCTCCCGGCCTCTTTGTCTACAGGGGGGCGACCAGGACCGGGTGCCGGAGTCCAGGCGCGGCCCCGCTAAGGCTCTGCAGAGCGGCCTCCTCAGCGGCGCCCGCGGCATCCACTAGGGACGGGCAGGCAGCGCGCCTGGCCATTTCTGCACCCCCCTTCCCTTGTTTGCGGTGTCCGCGGGGGGCCTCGCCGGGCGTGGCGGCGGCCATCAGCTGGGAAAGCATCGATGGCTGCTGGGTTCCCCTGCTGGGGGGTTGGGGTCTTCCTTCCCCTTAGAAGCCCCCCCTCTCCTCGGGTCCTTGTTCCGCTGAATAAACACGAAATGGCTTCCTCAAGGCCAACAAACACCCGGGTCTGCCTTTATTCCGCCCAGCGATGTCTGGAATTCGGCCACACGAAAAAAGGAGGGGCGGGACGTTTTGGGATCTCCTGTTCCTCCACCTGCATCTTAAATCCAGCAGGGCAAACCAGGGAGCGGAGCCTCCTGGGATCTTAAAAAGTCTCCATCCGGCTAGGTTTGGCACCAGGTCTCCGTTTTGTGGCTCGCCGTTAGACCAGAGAATTAAGGAGGAAAAGGCAGCTGCCCGACAGCTGGTGGACAGAATCAGTTTCCCGGTATCGTCCGGGGAGCAGCCCTCGCGGTTCGGGTTCTAGGTGCCCCAAAGTTTCTTTGCTCCGGGCGGAATCTGCTGGAACCTGCGTGGATCCAGCTGGCAGGGCCCGGGAATCTGGAAGGGGGCCTTCTCGGTGGTAGCCCCGGGCCCTACGAAGGAATCGCCTCTGCTGAAAAGAGGGAGGAAGAATGTGAGGAGGAGGAGAAAGGGTGTAATAAGAAGAGTAAGACGAGGGCAAAGAAAAGGGACAGGGGATAAAGGAAGGACAGGAAAGAAAGGAAAGGAAAGAAGGGGGAAGGGAATAAAAGGATAAATGCAAAACCGAAGATACAAAGGAAGGCATTCCTCTCCTTTTCTGAGTTATTTTTATTAATTAGTCGTGGGGTTTCGGAGTTTTAAATTTTAATAGTTTTGATATTTAGTATCGGCCTTGTTGATATTTTATTTTATTTTGGTTTTTTAGCTTTTGTATGTATGTTGTATTTTTTAATGGCTGTTCACCGCCCCGAGTCCTTCCGGAGGAGGGCGGTGTATAAATCTAAACAAATTAATTAAATTGAATTAAAACAAGTGATCCGTATATCGTTGGTGGTAGATAGCCAAATCTGTCTGCGATAGTCAATTGATATACGAGAAAGGTAATGCACAATGGCAAAAGTTTCTTTACTTTCGCAAAATATCCACAATAAAAGGTATCTGGTGGGGCGGAGGAATCGCCCACTGAAGTCAGGAGGGTCAAGTGATTCTTTTTCTTCTTCTTTTTTTTTAAAGAAGAGCATTTGGAGAAGAGAGAGAGAGGAGAGGACGGAGGATCTCCAAAGCTGGCAACTGTTAACGCTTGTGGACTTCAACTCCCAGAATTCCCTGCACCAATGCATTCCTCTTCGCGGGTAGCTTACGCCTCTCTCATAATCCTTTCCTCTGCAATCTCTTCGCTCTAGGGAGTAGGATTAAGAAAAAAACCCAAAAAAGCTCACAAGTCTTAAAGCTGCCAACTTTGGAGATCCCCGATCTAGATGTTACATTTCCATTCATGGCTTAAGGCTGGGTTGTTTGCCAAAATGCACCCTGCTATTGGCTCACCTAGAACAGTGTTTTCTCAGCCTCGGACGCTTGAAGATGTGTGGACTTCAACTCCCAGAATTCCCCAGCCGGTCATTGTCGTTTTTCTCTCTCCCACTCCTTACAGTGGAGATTGCAGAGGGAGGGATGGGAAGAGAGTAAGCAGGTCGCAATGGGGCTGCACGCGAAACGGAATGCATTAGTGCCAGGGAATTCTGGGAGTTGAAATCCACAAGTCTTGGGAGACCCCTGCGCTAGTCCGGAGATGGCCAACCGGGGACAACTGTAAGACCTCCCAGAATTCCCCAACCAGCCATGCCTGGTTTTCTTCCCCTAGAGCAGAGAGATTGCAGAGGAAGGGATTAAAGGAGAGTATAGCGTAGTCACAAATGGGGCTACACGCGAAAAGGAAGGCATTAATGCCAGGGAATTCTGGGAATTGAAGTCCACAAGTGTTGAAAGTTGCCAAGGATTTATTTATTGATGACAACTTACAGACCGCCTGTCTTACCTCAAGTTTGAGAAACATTCAGCAAGGCCCTGAAGCTAGACCAAGCTCTCTGCTCCCTCATTCCCTCCCTGAGCTAAACGACTTATATAGAGCTTGGTCAGCGAGAGGTCGCAACACCCTTCAAGCAGGACTGCTCAGGATATTATGGTCTAGGGAGGAACGGGGACTTCCCCCCGGCGTTTCTCTGCCGGTTCACGCGGTCCCCCCGCGTTCCCTTCCCCATCTCCCCAGAGGGTCCCTACCAAGATTCCTACCTCCGCAGCGTACGAGCGTGTCCCCTCAACTGCCGAGCTGGTCCAAGAGGCTCCGCACGTTGTCCGTGAACTCGTTCCGCGTCTTCCCGCTCCCCGGTAGTCGCACAGGGCGCAGGTTGGGGTGGGGGGCCTCCAGGTCCCTGGGGCACCAGACGTGGCGGAGGAAGAGCCAGACGGCATCCGGGTCGACCTCCATCAGGTGAAGGAAAAAGCTGCAAAAACAGGAGAGAGAGAGAGAGAGAGGGAGGGAGGGAGGATGGGGGCAAGGGCTGGCCAGCAGGGCCAGGGCTCGGCTCCGATACGTGGGGGGGGGGGTCCCCCTTCCTGGCTTCCAGGCCTCGGACTCCTGTTTGGTCTTAACGTTTCATCTCGCACATTGCACTGTCCACAATCTCTCTCTCCGACTCTCTACCGACCCTGTTCCTCCGAAAATAAGCGCCAGCCTCATTTTTCAGGGTTGCTCGTCCTAGAAGCCCCACCCCAAAAAATAAGTCCCGGTTAAGATCGTCAGCCAGACGGAGGCGCTGAGTACCGTATTTCCCCCACAAATAAGACCTACCCGGAACATAAGCCCTAAGGCGTCTTTTGGAGCAAAAAATTAATATAAGGACCCGGTCTGGTTTGCGGGGAAACGCGGTGTCAGCACTACTTCCGGATCAAATCCAGCAACCGTTCTTCATATGATTTAGCTTCCCCTAACCATCTTTGTTGCTTCAATATATGGCGAGCTATGGTCCAAAAAAAAGAGCGTGGAAAACAATCGTGGATCCCTCTTCACACCCTGGACACAATCTGTCCGAACGTCTCCCCTCCGGACGACGCTACAGGGCGTCGCAGACCGAAACAGCGAGACAGAAGGACAGTTTCTTCTCTCGTGTCACCGACCTGGTTAACGGCTGATTCACAGGACGGTGTCGGGGCGGAGGGTGTCCTTTGTGATGGGATGAAATGGTTTTTGGTTGGCCCTTTGCAACAAGACACGATGAATGCTATACAAGGCTATGAATGTATCTTAGGCTTATAGACTTAATGGATTATGCCTATATATATAACACAATATAACAAAAGACAACATAAAAGTACTGGCTTTCTACCTGATAATTCATGAAGATTGAATTGAAGGATGGAAAAAAGGAGACATTTGCCTCCTCCCATTAAAGGGGCCGTACTAGGGGTTGTAACATGATTTAGATATACCTTATATAAAGCATTCCTAACATAGTGATTTTGAAAGTATCTGTGGATCTTGTTTTCTATGGTATGGAAACAACTGATTTTTGTAAGGGAGGCTGGTATATCTACCAGTTCTCATCCTGATGGTTAGAACAAGAGTTAAGACAAGGGAGAAAATACCTGATGTGGAACATAATAAAAAAAAACCTTTAAGGAATTGTCCAAAAGGAAAGGAAATCTATTATATATAATATGTATCATTCATATGGATGATATGAATAAAATATCATTCATAACTCTGCAAAGTACAAATTAATATTTAATGGACTAAAACGCAGGTCTTCTTCTAGAACAGAGATCCTTTGGTCTACAGGAGGGATTCTAAACTAGCTGGAACATCCCTGCAGCTTCTGTTTGTACCCTGAAGTTTCTCATGAACAAAACTGAGGATACTAGGCGCAAAAACTGATAGATGATTTCACTTAGTGAGTTAATGGAGATGTTAAACAGAAGATTATCAAGCCCTGAATCATTCTACAAGTAACGGGTTGGGGGCACAACATCTCTCCTGCTGTCTACACCAATGGAGTCAATCACGAAGGAAGAGAACCACTGTGAAACACCCAGGCATTGGTAAACATCCACCCATTCTACCCTAAAGAGCCCCACCTGATTAGGAATCACTCTGACCCCAAAGCAACACAACAAATGAGCAAAAACAAACAAACAAAGAAGCATACAAGCAAACTCAAACCCAGAAGCTAATTTTCAGGCACCATCTTGTTAAGAAACTTTAGTAATTAATTAGTAAGCATCCAATGGATGTAATCTGAATTAAGATGCATGGAAGTTAATGATATATATCTCACCAGTCATTTTAACAAAATCAGTAACAGTCTCCAGTTAATATACATAGTCTGAGTGTTGTCCAGGAATATGTAAAACCTTTGACCAGAGTATTTCAACATACCACCACGTCAGTAAGCATATTGTCCTCTCGGAAATAGTGCAAAATATTGGAAGTTTAGTACATTGACAAAACAATTTCTGATCGCCGACTAATGTATGCATATTCTCCATGAGAATCCCCAAATCAGTACTATATTTTTATTAGCTTCAATAAACTTTCTTACTCCACTGGCTAAAGAGCAAGATTAAACCTGAGGTTTCCTTCCAACAAGACTAAAGGCACTTGGACACCAACTGTCAAGACAGATATAAAAATAAATATGCATGACTTGAAATTGAAAGAGGCTGATAGAGGCCCAGAGGCTTGTCTCTAAACTTACAAGGCACATTTTATCCATACACTCTTCCCTTCTACCCTACAACTCTTATTTGCAAGCATAATAATCTCTTCAATGGAGCAGTTTTAAAGCAAGGCAGCCTTTTACAGTTTGTTCATTGCAAAACAAGCAAAGCATTAATTCTCCCTAATGTTTATCAGAAAATATCTTAAAAATTAGCAAAAAGAAAAGAAGATACTTGCAATGGCCTGTTACATGAAAAACAAAGCTATTAAGTAAAGAATTTGGAACAGAAAGGATTCTATGAGAGAAAATAATGCGATTTTGTATATTTATATAAGCAAACAAGATTTCACCAATGTGACTGTTGGGAAAAACTCAGGTCTTCTATTATAGGCCAACCCCTTCCCCCACAAATAATACTGAAACAATACCTGCTAACAAAGCTCACTTAACTTTGGAACCCAATGAAGTAGCCGTGGATCGGGTTCGAAGGACGAGGCAGGGAGGCTCTTTGTAGTATCTTTATTTGTTACAGTGGATACAATAGACTGAACTTAAACTGCCCCGGCAGAGCTTTTTATAGTATGTTTGAAATACAATAGTATCCAATCCCAGGTCGGGGATTTCCCGCCCAGGGAATTCCCCTCCCAGGTCCTTTTATGGATCTAACACCCAAAAGTCTATGAGGACACCCAGTCTTTCATTTCTTAAGAAAGGACAACAAGATCAGGCCCATCTAGATTTCAAGGGAAGCGCTCTTCCACAGGACAGGGGCATTAACACCAAAAGCGGTACAGAGTATCAGGGCAATGACCTTTAGGAAAATAGGAAGGAATCATTATTGTAGACAGTACAAGCCAAGACAACTAAAACATTTTTTAAGCCTTGGGAAGCAACTTACTATTCAAAAGAAACAAGCAGGCTCCTCTTTGTTCTACTGAGATGCAAGAAATGTGAAAGCTCAATCAGACTTATAAGATATCTTTATTATAGACTACCTCAGTGAAGTACTGTATATCCTAGCCTTCCAGTGGAGATTGTTTCCTGATCTGGTCTACCTGAAGGGCGGACATTATGGTTGAGCTGATACTGAAACCAAAAGCTACTTCTGTCAGAAAAGATGTACATTCTCTAAATGTATTTTCTTTTAAGAATTCTTTCACTTTCTCACTCTCCAGTATTTCCCCATGTATTTCAGTATGTATTTAAAGCAACATTTTGTTTGTTAACATTGATTTCTTTCAATGTTTTATAATATATACTGTTATATATGGATGAGGGAAAAGATTCGTGACCATTTTGTTTTTCCAGCACAAAAACAATATATCCAAAAACCAATCTGGTCAGTATCTGAATATATACAAAGAAGCTTACAATAAAGCAACAGTAGAGGGGAAAGAATTTGCTCTACAATTGTTTTTTTTCTTTAAATGTAATTGTATGAATCCAGAAGCTAAGCTCTGAGGTAACAAAATATTGATACCCAAACTTCAAATTAGACTCATGTACTATAGAAGCAGAAGCTCTTGGTTTATATGCAAGCATTTGTGCTTCCCAGCCTGTGTGACCCACAGATTAAAGTGTTATACGACAGGTTTAGAGATCAAAGTGAGTTTTTGGAAATGAAGAGGATTTTTCTCTTCCCTTTGCTAAAGCAGAGGATTTATTATATAAAAATAATTACTTATTTCCAAACAAAATTGAAGACAAAGAATTATAGGGTTCGGAGGGACCTTGGAGATCTTCTAATCTAATCCCTTGCCCAGTGCAGGAATTCTCATACTGTGCCAATATAGTTGTCCAATATTTCTTGAATATTTCCATTGATGGAACACTACCTATGACTACAGGACACAGACTGTTCAACTCCAAATACCTCTGACAGTCAGAAAATTCCTCCTTATTCCTTCTCAATATAAAGCTTCCACTGGTTCTTGTCTTACCTTTTGGTGCTCTGGAGAATAAATCCACAACCTCTGCCCTGTGACTTCTTTGTGTATCAGAAGGCTGCTATCATGTCTCCCCATACCGTTTCTTCTTTGGACGAAACAAACCAGGTTCTTTTAACCATTTTTTATAGGATTTAGTCTGTAAACTCCTTACCATCTTTGCTGTTTTTCTCTGCATTCTTTCCACTTCCTCGGCATTCTTACTGTCTGAGACAACCAGAACTGGACACAATACTCTAGATGTGGTCTGATCACTGCAGAAAGCAGAGCGGTGGTATCACTTCCGATGATCTTGATACTGTATTTCTAATAATGCAGTCAGATTTTTTGTAAATATCTTGCTGGTTTCCAATTGTCCTTATTTATCTGATTTCTGCCATTTTGGGGCAACCTATTAACTTCAGTCTGAAATTCAGTATCCTTTATTCTTTGGATGAATATTTGTTTCATCATATCCTGAAGAAATTAGAAATAGTACAGAAATATATAATGGCCAACTCCTGCTCTATAGCCTGCTTTGAGGGAAAAGAAAACTAAAATCATAGGGATCAGTCTGACTGGCAAGAATTGAATTTGGAGCCAGTAGTTTATCATAATCCACCAGGCATCTACTTGAATTGCAGACTTTCTTGTCTCAAATATTAACATTTGCTGTTCCATGCAGTGAAAGATTAATCTCAAATATTTTGGAGAAATTTTGAAAACAGTGCATTCTTCTTTGCATAAATCTCTACTTGTGCACCATAAAGGATTGGGATTTATGAAGGTGAGTATCTGTTTTATCTCTTTCTAAATCTTATTCACTACAGTACATATTTTATTCTATAGCTGTTTATATTGGTTTCACTATGCTAATATCTATGGTTTATAGAAGTTTTATAATTTTCTATAAACTTTCCTGCACTTCTCCATTTTTTTTATAGACAGGCTTGAATTGCCCATGTCTACCTTGTTATTGAGATATGAACAGTCCACTGTTCCAGTTTTGGGAGGGCAGAGAAACAGGTTCTTTTCTTCTCAATGTAAGGCATTGTTATCCTTTAGCGTACCCATGGTTTGGTTGCCTTGGTTGTTGGTTGATATTTTTCAGACTTTTCAGCCAGATATTTGACCTAGGTTGCTGCTGGGACTTTGGCATCTGTCAGCTTCTGGCTAGGAAAGCTAGCTGTTGGCACTGTTGCAGACTTTGGCATGGTAGCTAGGCTCTGCCTTTCTGCTAACATTTCATGGTTGCTTGAACTTATAAATCAACTCCTGCTTCCTCTGTGGCTCCACTGTCCACTGAACACTCACTCACTAAGGCAGCTTTATCCTGAGCATCTTTTAGGTTAGCTCAGCTTTCCACTTGATGCAATGGTTAAGGTGTCAGTCTAGAAACCAGGAAATGGTCGATGTTAGGCCTGCCTTGGGCATGAAGCAAGCTGGCTGACCTTGGGGCAGTCACTTTTCTTACCTCTAGGAAGAAAGAACTGCCAAGTTACTTCTGAAAAGTGCTGCCAAGAAAAGTGCATGGGGATAGTTGCCAGGAGTCCAAATCACTTGAAGGCACATGTAACACACTGGTATATATTCTAGTTTTTTATAATTTAACTACACAGGCAATATGCAAATATTTTTGTATATCACTATTACATGTGTTTTGCAATTTACTAATACACTGTACTTATATTGTGGTACACATATTTGTACTTAATTTGGGGAAAGTCACATAAAACCTTTTACTTATTTATTTATTTGAACATATGAGATGCCATAAATTAGAGCTAACTGTGTACAGGTGTGATAAGTGGGAGTAGGAAGGGAGGAACTGGTTTGCAATTTGGCAAAAAGCTGGGGGGAAGCTCAGGGTAGTGAAGGGAAATACACAAACATATATGCACATATATACATATGTGCGTTCTAATGTATATAAATATATAAATACACATAATTATTGAAAATAAAGTGTTACGTTTATCATATTTCTTTTTTTGTTGCAGTTAGATCTAGTTCCTGGTTGACAGGTTTATATATTAATAACAAATAAATATGCAAACATGTGGTTTTCAAAGTCAAAATATAGCCCGCATCAATCCTGATATATGGCTTAATGGCGTCCATTTCTGTTTGTGTTTAACAATACTACTCTACACCACTTCTCCCATCAGAATCAATTTCCCTACATTTAAAAAAATTTGGGAGAAATAGCTACTGGCAACAGCTAGAGATTCACTCCCTCATCATCTTAATGTTAGCATTCCCAAAGACAAAGGGCAAGTCTGGCTATGCAGAATCAGAACTTGAAATCTCCCCTCTCATCTTGTTGGAAGGCAAGTGGCCCCATAGCCTCTAACATAGCAGGAAGAAAGGAATATCTATTCTGCCATGTTGGACTCCTGGTGCCAGTTGCCCTATCCTTTGTTCTGAGATTCACTGCTTAGATTGACAGGCAGAAACAGGTAGTAGGGGCAAGTCATAGGGGCAGTAAACAGCTCTAATGTGTATTGGGTGTAAGACAGACATCTGTTGCTTCTTCCTGTAACATCTCTGATTCAGAAAAACCTTTCCAATGTCTTCTCCTGTGATGAAATTCCAGAAGATTCTTCACTGACATGGGCAATTACACTTACACGATATAGGCAAGGTCGCAGAGAGTTCATGAGCAGAACACTGCTCCGTTCTCAAAACAATACGCTTTCCTACTAACTGATTCTCTGGTTGTTATCTCATTCTGGCCTGCATGACTTCTCCTTCTTGCTTAACACCAAGATGAGCAGAAAACTGTCTTTTGGTTGGTAAGCTCTAAGGAGGGGTCCAAGAAGGGGAAAACGGGGCCTTTTCTTAATAAGGGGGATGGATGTGGAGGAGAATTGGCCAATAGAAATGCTGTTGCTAGCTTCTGCTTTTTGCTGCTTGTAAAACTGTACTTAAGGAAATAAACTTTGCCCAGAGATGGAGAGACATCTTTGGATCACACAAATGTCTGGTCATTGACTCCTTCAACATGAAAGACCATGGAGTATTAATTTGCTGTGTACCTGGGTAGAGACCAATAAATTTTGAGTTTTTATAGATGAGTAGGTAGAAGACAAAAACATAATAGTAACCTACATCAAATCTACTCTTCTTGGCCAAATCTAACTGTTCCATTAAGAGGACCTAAACAGTCTGCCTCTCTTTTAGAAAACCCCAGACACAAGGAACAGTGGATGCTGAAATTCTGAGCAGCAGGATGCAGGGATGGTACCCACATACTGTCTATAACAGTGATGGCGAACCTTTTAGAGACCAAGTGCCCAAACTGCAACCCAAAAGCCACTTATGTACCGCAAAGGGCCAACACAGCAACAGGCGAACCCCCTGCACCCCCCACCACCACATGGCTGTTGGCACCCCTCCCGCACTCTCCCATTACTCACCACCACCGTCATTACTTGGTGGGAAGGGAGCGCTACATTCCTCTAAAGAATTTTTTTAAAACTTTACTGGGGCGACGGTACATGTGTCAGCAGAGAGGGCTCTGAGTGCCACCTCTGGCATGTGTGCCATAGGGTCGCCATCACTGGTCTATAAGGAAGTCATGCCTGTGGAGAAATATGTTGGGTTGTTATAGGCAGACTGTGCCACAGGCAACAATCCAGTCAAATAATTTGGTTTGTTCTCCTACTGATAAAGAGACACAGCAATACAAATATTGTTCTAATTATTTGATTTTAGATTTATTGCTAAATGATGTGATAATGATAAATATATCTGAATGTCTGAAAGAGGGCCTTCAAAACTTGAATGTACACTGGGAGTCACAAAGAACCTATACTTAAAAACAATAGAAAGACTAAGAACCTATACTTAAAAACAATAGAAAGAGCTGCACGATCTTCTGAGTTGATGAAAGGATCCTGATGTGTCATTGTGGCAGACAAATTCTTTATCCCAAAAATGGTTTTGTAACCTTACACTGCTGCAAGATCAGTAATAAGATCCATTTATATTAAACTGGTGGGGGGTAGAAGAAGTGTCTGTCCGGTTTTGCTGGGACAGTCTTAGCCCAACTACAGATCTGACAGGATTAAAATACAATACTCTTATTTCAAAATGGCCCAGTCTACCTGATTGCTTTTAGTACCTTAAAATAAATGGCATAGCATTTAAAGAATTGCAAGAACAAAACGGAATATTGAGAGATTTGACAGAATTCAAAAATATAATATAAACCGTTTAAATATATACTAATATAAAGTGTCATTAGGTTTAATATAAACTATTAGTGAAATACACCTGAGAGTTAGAACAGATTAAAGATTTGATACTAAGATTAAATAAGAATTTACCTCTATTTGTAATAGAGATGCAACCATGGAAATTTCAATGGAAGAAGAATATTAACAAATGAAGTCAAATATAGAAGAATATTAACTTTATTTAGAACATTGTATTTATAGAATATTGGTACAAGATGTATTGGGCACATTATTCCACTTTTGATGTCCAAAATAAGTAATTCATTTTCTTAAACATATTGGAAAAGTAATGAGCACATTGGATATTTTTTCACATTTATTTGGTGGTAATGATATAAAATTCAATTGGAATGAAATAAATATTGAACACTGAATTATCTTTGCAATCTTTATTACATTTAATAAAACATGCATTCCTTCATACTATGCTGGATTAGCTCTATATTCATATGTTTTAACTACAGCAAGAATATTATATGTGTCTCATTGGTTAGTCTAGGTGCTTAGTTTCAGGACTGTAATACAGAGGAATGAAAATGGAAGATCGTATTCAGATTTAGTGATGTGCATCTGGTAGCTTGTTTTGTAAGCTAGGAATACATGTGGTATAAAAATGAAAAGGGATAAATTTTTACCCCATCTGATCTGATGTGAGGTTTCTGCTTTTTGTAAGCACTCCAAATACTTGTGAATTGTGTGTACCACACAGGGTGGATTGCTCCCTCCAAAAAATGTCACTGCCAAAAAGCTGCTTTTATAGCAAAAAAACAGTTATTGAAAATGCAGTTCTTTTCAGCTGAAAGCAACAGTCTGAAATAAAATGCATAAGGCTGGAGATCATCCCTTCTCTCTTTTGATGCTTGGAAAAGAACGGTCTTAAAGTCAATACAAGAGCTGTCCCAGTTAAGAAGAATAAGAATAGAAAGCCAGACAGAGGGAAATGATGTTACACTTTTAAGATGGGACAAAAATAATTTATCGTTCTGAGTGGATATCAAGGATACGAATTGTAGCTAATCAATAGTGTAAGTCTAAAAGAGTGGAGAATTGTATTTCTGTTTCTGAAGTGGTTCAGATAATAACAGAGATAATAAAATGCATTTGCTTGCTGTGTGGACTCCTCTGCCAAACCTTTGGGAGAGGGCTTTTTGAAGTTTCTTGAAGATGAAGTTTTGGAGCAATTTGCGAACTTGCTTGCTATGCAGCCTAAAGTTTCATAGGTGTGGCACTTTATAAATGACTCAGAGGCATACTTCAGCAGGTAAGTCTTGGCTAGCTGTCTGGGAACTCCACAGGAGAAAAAGACTGAAGTCTTCCTTTTTTAAAATGTGAGTGGCAGGTGATTAGATAGGCCAAAAGGATGATTAGGCAGTCAAAAGGTGGGAAATGGGCCATCCAATGGACTCCCTTCTCTCCTTACAACAGAGGCATCAGGGTTACTATTCTGACAGGAAATTTCTTTGGTTTGCTTATAACCACTAACCTCGAATCAAAGGAAGAATACTTGGTCTCTGTCTGGGAGAATAAAGGTTTGCAATGTGAAAGTAATGTGGAATAGTCTGTTTTGAGCTAGATGATGGTCAGGGCATAGTCTCAATCCAGTTTTAAGTAACCAATACTAACAAGATAGCCAGATCTGGCAATGGTCATCTCACAGTACATCTTATGTCTACCAATAAGCATCCCAAGCAAGAAAGGCTTCTTTAGCACAGGTAATGTAGTCACATGTTATTGGTCACACCTGAGTGTTGACTTGATAGAACAATCATTTTCTTTAACATGAGCTTCCTCTTGCTGGACTTCCCTGAGCTTTCATGGAAGAAGCCTAACAAGTAGTTCCTTGCTTCTTCAGATTATATGAAGTAATCTGTCTATGTCCAGTTTTAAGAGTAAAATTAATATTAATTACAGCCTAATAGCCAGGATATACAACTTACATTAAATATAACTTTAGTAAAAGCTAAGTATAAAATACAATAAAATAACATAAAAATAAGAAAGATGATAGCCACAATCAACAAAATTAACAGTTCTTCAATTGCAAGTAAAGAGATGCATAAGACTGAGTAACCTATCAAAATCCTTGTCATACAAAAGAAGCAACAGATAAGCTTTGTACTCTCTTTCAGGGTATTTCTTACAGTGGGGTGGATATACAGTATGTTGTCAAATGTGTTTTCCTATAAAGAGAGCAGCAGAAAAGCATACAAACTGATATAAAAGGTTAACAAAATTGTGCGTGTCCAACCTGACTGTGGTGAAGGCCTGGAAAAATATAAATTATAATAGAAAGAAGACAGAGCAAAGGCACATTCTGAGTTTAAAAATTAAAGAGCTGTAGGATTAGTTATTAGGCTTACATTTTTAAAAAAATCAATTCCAAATATACTGCTTAAAAAGACAACTTCAAATCCTAATTAGTTAAGTTGACTTAAAATGGTCTTTGAGAACCAGTGAGGCCAGATGTGTTTAGGGAAAAAATTAACTTCCAGCAGAAATTAATAAGATAGTTTTAATAAAATTAAAATGCTGTCATCTAGCTTGTCTCTAAAAGTAAAGCAGCATTCTTAAAACATCATATTGGAACTGCAAGAATAGCTCATATAGACTTAGATTAAACAGCTTCCAGGCCATCCATCTTTGTAAAGGTACAAATTTAAATACTACCTAGAAGTTGAGAAGTAACTAGAAAGACCTAAGGCACAGAAATAAAATATACTCCTTTTGAAAAATCTGACAACAGCTGTCAACGTCCAGATATGGCCAATGATGAGGGGTGACATTAATTTACTGATCTGCACTCTGAGGCAGTCACTTGCTCATTGAAGCAAGTCATACTGCAGTGAATTCCTGGATCATATCACTGAAGAAATCCATACTGGCTGATATCACATGGAACATCAAATTGTTTCTTGAAGTCGAAGCATCACTTCTGAGTGAGGTCTGTACTGTAAATTTATATACTCCTTATACAAATTTAAGTTGGAATGCAATTTATTCATCATCCCTCCAGTGACTCTCCCATTCTCACGACCTCATTGCAAACATAGATGCCCAGTGATATTGTTGGTCTCTAGTTCCTGAATGTTTGATTTCAAGTGTATTAGAAAAGCAGACAGTAATTTTGGTTGATTAGCTCTTGGAATATTTCTTGGTATATTTTATTATTACACTATTCACCCTTGCACATTCTCTTGCACTCTTTTCTATGGATTTGGTAACTTCAGCATCTATTTTAAAACGTAAAGAAAACATGTGAATGTTATAACAGAAGGTAATTCTCTTATACACTGTTGTAAAAGCAGAGGTGTTTAAACAAAGGCCAGAGACAAATGCTATTGGTACTATCCTGTACTAGCCAAAGGGTTGGATTAAATGATCTCCCTTCTAATCTGATATCCTATGATGCTGTTAGTGATGCAAAAAACATGTTTGGAGTTTTTGATTTGATGATTTACTGCCGTTCTTCTGCAGCACTTCACGTGTTAAAGAAAACAAGTATAGCGAGTAACTTTTGTTATGCACTCTGATGATAAATATAATTTATATCTAGGATGGATGGCAGCCAGATTGAAATTTGGGTATATGTGCATTTTCCCCAGAATGAGCTTTCATTTTTTTGGGATAGAAACTATAATCCTATTTTTAGCAGGTAGTCTAAGTACGTCTTTCTTTAAATTTTGGGATGGGTGTTGAAAGAACTTAATGCTTCCCTCTCATCAACCACTGGATGGCAGCAGATCAGACTTTCTTCCTACTCTCCCTACTGGCATCTGTGTTACACCAGATCTCAGCACCTTCAGCATTGTTTGCTACTGTTTGCTACATCTAGCCATGATATTCCAGATTTGCTTCTGATTCCCCAATGACAAAAGGTAAGAAATTGGATATTGAAAATCAGATGGAATGGAATACAGCAACAGAAATTACAGTGCAGTTTGTTTCATTTATAAAAATTAACATATTTTCAGTTCCATGCATACCTCTATCCAGCAGAACTTAGTAAAACATTCAAAACAGGCTTTCTGGCAGACTTCCAGTGGACAGCGTGGCGTGGAAAAAGGAGGTTCGGGGAGTTCCTGAGCCAAATTGTTTTACACTTTTTAGATTGGAATGGTTCCGAGTTGGTTCCGACCCCTACGTTTCCTCGGAGAGGCAACGAAGAAGAGATGTTCTGCGCTCAGGGAAGGTGGCGACCACCCTGGGACTGAGAAGAAACCTCTCGGATGACCTGCAAAGTTGGCTGTCAACCGCAGCATCTAGCCGCAGATGAGCCGAGAAGCAAAAATGAAGTGGTTTGAAGCACAAACTGAAAAAAAGGCATGAAATTGACAAACAGCCACCTGGGTGAGTTCTAAAATTCATACTTCAAATAGAATGTTGCCTGCTTAAAAAGAAGATTTAAAAAGAAATAATTTCCCGGAGAAAAAAAAATGGCAACTGAATACAGAAAGGCTTATTAATCACAAAATATTTTGAACTGAAATAAAGGTTCTAGAAAGAAGAAAAATAATTTTAACTAATATAAAAGTTTAAAAGAAGGTTATGCTACCATATCTTAATACTGAAAAAAACTTAAGATTTGCATTGATGCCTATTTAAAAGTGAAAGTGAAACTCGGTGGTGAAAGTGGAAAGCCTGACCTTGAAAGAACAGCAGTGAATTGTATTTTGGAACAAAAAAGTAAATATTTGGACTTATAAAGAAACAAAACTATGCAACTTGTTATAAAGTGAGCAAGTGCTAAGAGGAATCTCTATATAAAAAATGATAGGACAAATAGAGAAAAGCATGCAAGTGATGTTAATGATATTTCAACAATCCTTTGAGAAGATGATGAAGCAACAAGCTGAAGAAATTGATGTTGATCTTAAAAAGATTTTTCAAAAGCTGGATGAACAAAGAAACAGGATCACACAAAATTTAAAAGAAAGGGCAGAAGTTAGAGAAAAGATGGATGACACAAAATTGAAGAAGAAAAAGAAAACAGAAGAAAAAAAACAGCAAATTCTTAGAGAGGCAACTATGTTCAAAAGGGAAAGTTTTAACTACTATATAAACCTTCAAACGTTGGTCAAGGAAAGGCAAGAGAAGTTAAAAAGAAGGGTGTTAACTACACTGATTAAAGCAATGAACAATACAATTGGACAAATGAACAATGAAACAGAGGGAATATATAAAACATATTTAAGGAGATATAACATTTCAACAGAAACACTTCTGAGATATTTGAGGAAGACAAGTGAGGAAAGGCTGAGAAGATTGAGAGACGCAGACATAACGCTGGATAAAAAGGAAAGTCAAAGGTGGAAGATATGGAAAAAAATTGGACAGATAAGAATATCATAAATGAATAGAACTTAAACTCTACAACATTACTGGCAAATCAAGATACCAGCTTAAATGACCATTGATATAATTGAAAAACTGTTATGATAAGGATGTAAAAATTGAGAAATTTGAGGATGTGTTATAAAATATGATATTACTTAATTGGTTTAGGATGTTTAAAATTGACTTGAATTTTGAAGATAAAAAAGAAAAAAATAGTATATTTTATATGAAAAATAGATCTGATAAAGATGTAAAAATAGAGGAATTTGAAACAGGATTGATAGAAAATTGATAAGTTTGTCACTGTGTAGTGATTTATATAGGATGTTTATAAATATGTGAACTATTTAAAAGGTTCAGGATGTTTAAAATGGATTTAAATGTTGAAAGATAAATAAAGGAGATATGAAAAATTGATAAGTTTGTTAAATTGTAGTGACACGAAACAGATAGGTTTGTTATTATGTAGTGATTTATATAGAATGTTTCATAAAATTTGAAACTATTTAAAAGGTTCAGTATGTTTAAAATGGATTTAAATGTTGAAAGATAAATAAAAAATGGAGGACAAGATAAAAACTCAAGGTGGAAGACATGGAAAAAACTTGGATAGATAAGAATATTATAAATGAATGCAATTTAATTCTGAAACTTTACTGGTAAAACAGGATAGGAGCTTAAATGATCATTCATATAATTGAAAAACTGTTATGATAAGGGTGTAAAAATTGAGACATTTGAGGATGCTATATAAATATGATATTATTTAAATGGCTTAAGATGTTTAAAATTGACTTGAATTAGAATTTAAATGTTGAAAGATAAAGAAAAAAGGGAAGATTAGATAAGAGATTAAAAGAGCAGGAGATATGAAAAATTGATAAGTATTATTTCTATCGTGATTTATATAGAATATTTTATTTTTTATTTATTTATTTTCAGCAATTTATATACCGCTCTTCTCAGGGCGGTGAACAGCCAGATAAAATACGACAGCACAAACATTAAAAACAAATTAAAAATATTACACAATGGTCGATCATTAATTTAAAGTTAAAACTTTACTAACCCCCCCAAATAATCTAATTAAAATCAAATTAAATGAAATTCAATAATTATTTAAAAAGTTTAGGATGCTTAAATTGAATTTAAAAGTTGCATAGATGGTTAGATAAGAGATGAAAGGAGTAGGCATGAAACTGTATTAGCAAGCTTGATAAACATTGATGAAGGATATTTGAAATGTATGTCCAGCTGGCAGATGTCAATGGAAATATTTAAGCATGTTGTTTCTTTTTGTTTAAAAATCAATAAAATTTCTTGGAGAAAAAAACAGGCTTTCCCACCCACCCTGAATCAAGTTCAAAATGAACAGTGTTTATTATTTATTAAACCTTAGTATCAGGAAATATAAGTTGTTTGAAAGAGTAGCAAAAGATCACTGTAATCGTTCAATGCTTTTTTCTTTTAAAATGACTTCTCCTACCATATTTACTTCTGACAGTCACTTTAAAAAGTTAGGCCAGACCTTCCTCTTCCTTTCCAAAGCTCAGACTATGGATAATTATTATTCTACAGACTATCTATCTTCAATATACTCTTTTTCAGAACACTGCACTCACCCCCATCGACTGACTATTGACAGTAATAACATCCTTACTACTACTACTACTACTACTACCACACCTTGCCCTGTATCCAAATATTGGAGGGACTCAGACCCATCATGTCTATCACCTGGAAACAGCCATATTGGAAAACACATTAAAACAGACATGCCAGAGGTCTTTTTCCTAAGCAACTCCTTCAAAAGGATTATTCTCTTTTAGGGCACTGCTCTTGCAAAGTCAGATTTAATCCAAGCTTTTTCTTGAGAAAATCAATGTCTACACGCTAATATTTTCTAGGCTATCAACTAGAATGCAGCTGCCAATAAACAATAGCATATAAGGCCAGGACAGATAAAGGAATAGGAAGTTAATATTACATTTATAAATGTTGTTCAGTATGTCTCCAACTTCTCCCTTCTCATATTTAGATTATTTATCAAACAAGTCTCTTCCTCCTGGTCAAATTCTAGATAAATCTTCCAGTCAGTGCTTAAGTAAGAACTATAAGATAATATTAAAAAGGTAACTGGAGAGGCACCTTAGTTGAAACAATATCACAGAATTTCTCAGAGAAAATCAGGAAATCCCATCCTCAAAATTTTTCTTCTTGCTAACACATGGATCTCACATGTCTATGTCCTGACACAGATGGTATGTATACTTCTACATTTTCTTGATCTTAATAGACTGTTTGACCTGGATTGCCTTTCATCAAAGAACGTTCTTTCCCTCACCCATTCTCCTTTTCTTTCTCCATCTGTTCAGAAGAAATATTATATACAGAGGACACTAAAATGTTCTGTGGTATTTTTATACCCTTCTATACCAATTTTGTGGTCACAAAAGCACAGCTGAGAACTTATTAACCAATTAATGGGAAAGAAATAATGTACCCTTTAAAATGGAAACAAAGCAAAACCCTTAGAAATACTGTGAGTATGATCTCTCAGCAAAATGGAATTGCAGCTGTGATAAACCATCAGGTTAGTAATCAGGGAACTGTGTCTCTTGTGTCAATGTTGTTTGCTTCCAGCTAAATATGCACAGGAGAGCAGCCTTAATGAAGCTAGTAATGAAGCCATATCTACAATTTGAGGCTAATCTCGCTTTAAATTGGGTGCTATGTGACAGATGGTAAGGACATTTTTGTTCAAGTTATATTGATAAACTGATAGACACTATATCATGTTATGGCATCATAAATCCTAGCCAGATCATATCTAGATGACTGAAAAATGAACTTTCTTTGAACAATTTCCATTAAATGTAAATGGTCCAAATAACAGGCATTAACAGGGAACAAAAGAATCACTATTCCAATAAGCCAACATGTTGGGTTCCTATTTGTTTCTGATACACTTTAAAAATAATTATGCTTTATGAAAAGGTACATGGACTATGATATTTTACGATGTGAGCCTCATCCCTAAAATATATTCAGTTAGGATCAGAAAGAAGGCTGATTAATTCTCTATATAAAGAAATTAGTTCTTGACTTCCCTGCTTTGTTGAAAATCCACCACAACCTCTCACAACCTTCTTTTTAGCCACTAGCACCTGTTTTCAAATATTCTTTCAGCCGAGATCTCTCAGACTGAAAGATTTGTTCATTCTTGCCTCTGCTCCCTTCAGCCGTCTTCCATCAGTCAAAAACCAATTATCACCAATATGACCTGACCTTACATAATATTTTGACAATAAACAAGTTCTTAATATTATAGGAAGAGAAAGAGTAACAAGAGTCATGGCTGTTCAATTCCCAGGATATTTTAGCAAAGCCAGATTTCTGACCAAGCTGGTTACATTATAACGCAATTCAGGATTAATTAAGAACCTACCTATTGCAAAAGAAATGTAAATAAGGCAATGCTTCTGTACAGCATCCAAGAAAAAAAGGAAGATGTGGAAGAGAAATAAATGATGCAAGAAAAATGCATTAGTTTAATCTCTAAAAATAACTTCTAGTGGAAGGTATATTTTTACAGATTTTACAAATTGTGTATGAAATCTCATAATAAACTAGAATAAGAAATGTTTGCCAAGATTTCACTGAAAATCGTGTCTGTACAGCCAGGTGGTATGCATTCTACTAACTGCTCTTCTTGGCACCTCCCACTCAAGTTCTTTCTGTGATCTATTTACTGCTTACTATCATATAGTAATAACCAAGCTTTTGTCTCACAGAACCTTAACATTACAAATATTTTTTGATGATTTGGACTCAAATATCAGCTAAAGTGTTCCACACTGTTTCAGCTCTATGATGCCTTGTCTGAAGTTTCTACAAGGCATTCCATGCCATCATTACTTAACATTAAACATACGTATTTGGACATCAAACTTAACCCCCAACTTTGTAACTGTGTGTAGCTAGAGACAGAATGAAAGATTGTCTTACTTAAAGTTAACTCTGAAAATTTCTGATGATACTTCTTATTCTGAAAGTTCTACTGCAATTTGAACAGGAGATGATGAGTTACGTTTTACATGTATGCATATACTCATGTACGTATGTTATTTTGTGTAAAATATGAATTATGCAAATGTTTTTAAAAGTTGCTTTAGGAAATGTGTTTAAGAAATGTGTTAACATCATTTTAATTAAAGCATTAAAAGTAGTCACATACTTCAGAAGGCTCACTCAGTTGTCTGTATAAGTATATGCATACAATACTAATTCAGATTGTTAAGCCGATGCATAACTATAAGGACCTTCATCAAAGCAGTAGCACAAGTTTTTCATAAGAAGTAACTGTTAAAGCCCTTTGAGAAGGGCGTTTCTCTTTGGAAATCAACTTTTTGAGTGTTCCACATAGGCTTAATATATGTGCTTGTCAGTTAGAAATCTATTATTCACACTTGAAAATAAATACTCACAAGGAAGGATCCTGGATGAGGTCTTTAAGGTTTATCCCACTGCGGTCTTCTGCAAGGTTTCTGAAGCAACTGTCACTCACTAAAAAGAAAATAATAAAGAGAAATATAAGAAGTAAAAAGAAATAAGTTTCATGGTAAAAGGTTGGCAAAGCACCTTGGGGTTAAAATACTGCAATATACTTATGTTTTAAGGTTTCAATAAATTTGCAGATAAGATTATAAAAAAACCGAATGTCATGTCAAAAAACTGAGTAGTAAGAATAATAATTAGTTATCGATAGTTAAATGCTCTAAGTTTAACCCTCCACCTCCACCTCTCAAAAAACTCACACGACATTGTTTTAGCTCTGAACTCAGTCACACAGCTTCCTCAGCCATTAATTAGAAGACTCCAAGTCTGACAGTGATGGATCTGTTTTCTTTTTATAAGCCAACCTGCAAAACAGGCTTTAATGGTAAAATATATTCTGGGAAAAATGTTATAAAATAGTACTTGATGATCGTGACATTTGTGCATTGTATTAATTTATCCCTGTATTATTTTGTCACTTATTTATTAATAAGTCAATGACACTTAATTATTTTCAAATAAGTGAAACAAATTACAATGCTAAACAATCAGAATTTAACTCTTTGCAAAGTCTAAATGCTAATACATTGCAGTATGCTAATTGAGTATGCTGCTTTGTTAAACTTTATTGGATGTTTTATTTGAAATAGATACACATAGTTTCCAAGCATAATAACTAACAGACCATTTAGAATCTGCAGAAGACAGAAAAGTTGAACAAATATATTAACTCCATGAAATATAAGATTAAATTTTCAAAACGGCCTAAATTAATTCCTGAAAATAAGGTAAATTGTCTAGTGGCTAAAATAAAGAAAAATTTCTTAGCCATTCAAACCAATTGCAGAAATCTATTACAGCTAAAATAGGAGGCACTCTATTCAGAACTTACATGAGCTGAAATGAGTATTTTATCCAGATTCCATTACAAAAAGATGCTGCCAACATTTGCAGAAATCATTATTTAGGCATAGTTTTTACATTCCAAATTACACATAAAAACAACTAATTTAACTGAATACTGTGTTTTAAATTGAACATAAGATATAAATCAGAGGGAAATTCACACTAAATCTTCAAACAGCAGAAAGCATCCAGATATTTTTATCCATTATATAGTTTTTACATTTACAGGTAGTCCTCAACTTACAACAATTGGGCCCAACATTTCTGTTCCTAAGCAAGACAACTGTTAATTAAGTTTTGTGCCATTTTGCAACCTTTTTTGCCACAGAATCACTGTTGTTAAGAAAATCACTGCAGTTGTTAAGTTAGTAACATAGTTGTTAAGTGAATCTGGCTTCTGACTTTGCTTGTCAAAAGGTTGCAAAAGGTGATCACATGGCAATAGCAATAGCAGTTAGACTTATATACTGCTTCACAGAGCTTTATAGCCCTATCTAAGTGGTTTACAGAATCAGCCTATTGCCCCCAACAATCTGGGTCCTCATTTGACCGACCTCGGGAAAGATGGAAGGCTGAGTCAACCTTGAGCCAGTGAGACTTGAACTGCTGAACTTACTGGCAGTCGACTGTTAACAGAAGTAGAAATGCAGTACTGCACTCTAACCACTGTGCCACTACGGCTCATGACCTTGAGGCATTGCAAATTTCAATTTCATAAATACATGCCAGCTGCCAAGCATCTAAATTTTGACCTCATGACCATGGGGATGCTGCAATAGTTGTAAGTGTAAAAAAAGACTATAAGTCAATTTTTTCTGTACCGTTGTAACTTCAAATAGTCACTAAATGAATGGCTGAAAGTTGTGAACTACCTGTAATAATTTTTCATTCCTTATTTTGCTTGTGTAGACCATTTTTAGGTGTTCATTAAAAAAAAAACACTGTGGTCTCTGTGTATACTGTATATTTATGTTGTTATATATTTATACATAAAGTAATTCAGACTTATGTCAAATCAGTGAAATGATGCAACTGAAAATCAAACAAAAATGCTAATATACATTTTTCAACAAGAATGTACATTGTTGGCAACAGCTATCATAGGATAAGAATGGTTCAAGAAAACCTCCATGATGGATGATGGATGCACAACTGGTGCTTCTAATCTGAAATTTTGAACTCTTCTATTTGTTTTTATAAACAAATTATCTTGTACACTATACTTCAAACATTAGTAAATTAGAAATTAGAAACGTGAGATTGTCCTTATGAGGCCATGTAGGTAACAGAAAACCATGTTTTTGTACATTACTGCCTTATCTTCACGAAATCGAAAAACAAGATAATGACTCCAAGGAGCACACAGGTCAGAGCACAGAAGGACAAAGAGTCTTTCGAAACAGTGATGGAATTTAACTTCCTGGGCTTTAAAATCGACTGTATTCCTGAGGTCAGAGAACATATAGCACATGGAAGAACTGCAATGTCCAGCATGAATAACATCTGGAAGAGCAAAGGTATCAGCCTCTCAACCAGATGCAGATTAATCAACACAATAATTTTTCCCATTGCTACTTATGGTTGTGAAACTAGACTCCCATGGAAGAATTAGAAAAGGAAGCGTGCAAATCCAATGTCCTTACAAAGGCACCTTTGAGCAAGATGCTATTCTCCCTGGCTCTAAACCTGCCAGAGATCTCTGTCATGCAGTCTCCTTGCAAAGAGCAATTGTATGAAACACTTGTGGGCAATTGCAATTCCACATCTTGTCCAGAGAGAAATTATGAAGAGCTGATCAACTCATCACCATTTCATACTGTCGTAGTTGACTTCAGAACAGCCACCTTTATTTCTTTCCCAGAGTCCCCCAAACAATGACCTTCGAATTAATAGAATTTATAAGTAAAGAGTGAACACTTCAATCCAAAACTGTATTATGTTTTTATTATGGCTGTACACCGCCCTGAATCCTTCGGAAGAAGGGCGGTATAATAACAACAACAACAACAACATTCCATGTTAAGAGAATAAACATTTATGCTATATCACTTGCTAGTTACCTAGATGTGATGATGATAAACTCCAAATTTTTGGTGCATAATTCAAAATTAAATTCATATTTTAAATCATATTATTTCACAAACTATATAAATAAAACGGTCATGGAAATTAAATTAAATTGGAACAATAGTTGGGCAAAACCGTATCACATATGTAAGTATGTCATCATTTTATACTTTCATTTTATACTGAAAGCCAGCTCTTGGAATTGCCAGTTCACATGAAATAAAATCTTCTGTTGCATTGGTCTTATCTTCAGATCATAGTAAATATAAATTTATTATTTAAAGGAAACATATTTGATATTTTTAAAACCCCTAACCATTTATTTTCATTTACCTGAAACATATGTTTTAAAGAATTAAAAAGAGAAAAAAATAAAAACAGAAATAAAATGAAAGCACTAAATGAAAAGATAAAATTAAGAAAATTACAAAGGAAAGCATTTGTGGGGTAACACGACGGCACAGAAGCTTAATGATGCTGGAACTGTGAGCCAGAAATGATCTGCATTCTTGTGGTTCAAGTCCAGCTCCATGAGACAGAGCGAGCTCCCATCAGCTGATTCCTAACTCTTGTCCACCCAGCAGTTTGAAAGCATGCAATAGTGGGAGCAGATAAATGGGTACCACTTTAGTGGGAAAAAACCTAGCTATATTTGTGTGTGTAGAAAGCAGAAGTCAGTGCTGGACCTGACTGGACAAGAGACTATGCAATACAAGGTGAGTTGAAGAGAAGGGAGACCGGCAAAGGAGTCCGAAGAACCAGCAACCTGAGTGCTGCTAATTAATTGGTGTAAAGCTAATTCAGCCCTCCTCCCACAGAGCACAAGATACGCAAGTGTCAAACAGAATGAACTAGCAATCTAGGCTGTCAGGACTGCATTGTGTCTAGTATGTGTAGATTTCCCTGACATTACATGTCACCCGCTAAATAAATAACTATCTATGATCTTCTATAGGCAAAAAACGCTTTTCCTAATTCTGAAGAAATTTGACAGAACTTTGACAGGCGTTGTTCTTTAATTGTAACATGGGGCTTGTATAAAAGACATATAATTAGTATTTAGCTCTTTTATTGTAAGAGGTGCTGAAAGTCTTAAACTTGTTATTAATAGCCACTTGCAAAATCAGACTCTAGATGCCATAATATCACTAAATCAGATTCTATGATCTATCTAAAGATAAAATAACTCATTACTAAAAATATTTCTGTTGGTAGAAATATAATGAAGTCTTTAGCACACAACAAAATGAAAGCATTCAACTCTAAGACTATACTATACTCTAATCATGCAATATGCAGTATTTGTCATACTCAGTTTGGTGCAGTGGTTAAAGTCCTGGCCTAGAAACCAGGAATGTGAGTTCCAGTCCACCTTAAGCGTGAAAGTTAGTTGGGTGACTTTGGGCCAGCCCGTTCCACATCACAGAGCTGTTGTGGGGTAAATAGGAGGAGGAAGAAGTATTAGGTATATTTGCACCTTGAGCTGAAGAGGACTTGAAACAGACAAATAAAATATAAGGTCAGAGAGGGAGAAAAAGCAGGACTAGAAAGCCTATTGGTTTGATTCATACAGATTCAGATGCTGTGAAGAAGTACTGTAAAAAAGTTTGGTTTTGTTGTTGCTGTTAAACAGTGTTGAGAATTTAAAAAAATCAGTGCCTAGTAAAAAGTTCAGTTCTTCATTACATTTCTCAAAATGTGCAGATTATCATTACATGAAAATTAATTATGAAAACTGCTCAATTTCAGAACCATTATCAATTTAATAAAATAAAAATTATTGAACTTTGCATAATAGGAAAAGTATAGAGTATATCCCATAAAGTTGTACTCCTTAATTAAATCAATTTGTATTTCAATTGAATGTATTAAGGATTTATCATCAGAAACTAATCAAAATATTATTAAAATTTGCCATAGGCTTATTTATTCATAAGGCAGGAAATTATCCACTGAATTGTTCACAGTATATACCATACATAAAGCATTCTCTTATACATTAATTGTATGAAGTCCCCTGTAGTAAAAATTACTATAAGTTTTTATTATACAGTTAGTTCTCAACTTAAGAAAACTGAGACCAGAAATTTTGTCGCTAAGCAATACAGTACCTGCAGTATCACGTGACATGTAAAATGCAATATCAAATGGCCACAATGTTTAGAAATGGCAATCCAAGCACTTCCTCTTACTTTCATTAACATAGAATCGTGGCTTGTTAAGCAAGGACCCATTCCAATCCAAGCCACTCCTCTTTAGTCCTCCCAGCCTCAAGCCTCACTAAGGTAAGGTACTGCTCTCTCTCCAACATTCCCATCTATCTAAACTCACCACCCACCTCTGCTTTTTGGGCATTTTTGGCCCTGCCTTGAAGGAGGACATACAGCTCAGAATCATCTGGCTCTGCCACACTGCAGCTGTGGAGTTACAAGAAGTCCCTCAGCTAAAGCGAAAGCCTTTTTCAGGGCAAGACTCAGCCCAGCCTGTCATGTGAAGCCGAAACCCAGCATTGTGGTGTGAAGCTGCCACCACAGGAAGCCCCAGCACCATAGCATGAAGCTGCCATCCGGCAGGGTGATGCAAAGCCACTATCTCTGCCACTCCGTGTCATCTGTCTCTGCACTCTGCCACTATCCCTGTAGCCTTTTTTTCTTAAACAAAACAAACAACACTTCTGTAATTATGTATCTGTAAAGATTTGAATATGCTGATTGATATACATTAAAATTCAAGTGCAACCACACACGCACGCACACAGACTGAATCAAAGGGAAAAATGTCACCTTTGAGGAAATTCCCATATTATAAGGAATCTTTTATGTCATTGCCCAGAATTGAGAATTTTCTATTGTAGGCATTTTCATAACCGTTTAAGGAGCAACTGAAATTAAATGTTTTCACTCAAGGTCTGTCATAATATATTTGTAGACCTCTGGTAAGACTGATTTAGTTCATACTTACCTACAACACACAAACTTACAGTATCTGCCACCAGAACCAGTTACAAAGTACAAAGAGAAACCTGTATATTTTTAGCATGGAAATCCTAAAAAGAGGTATTTCAGAATAGACTGCAACTCTTTAACAATTATTTTTAAATCATTTCATTTATATAACAAATTTGTATGGCACTCGACCGTCAATAATTCTATGAGGCTCAAAACTTAAACAAGGAAAATACAACGATAATCTATATATATAAAAAAGGAAGTGTGTTTGTGCCTGGTAGGTGATCTCGGAAAGTACTGAACCGATTGAGTTCAGATTTTCCGGGACTGTCAGAATAACATA
>JANHFO010005043.1:8136-22872 GCA_032468095.1 Pareas carinatus
TCTGGCTGTACACCGCCCCGAGTCCTTCGGGAGAGGGGCGGTATATAAATTTAAAAATAAATAAATAAATAAAAATTTCACATGTTATTTTCCTGGAAAAGTAAGGGTCCTCTTTCAGAATGTTGCTATCAGACTTTTGTAGTTCTTCTCTGGAGGGTAGGGGATGAAAGGGATTAAAAATATTTGATTTTGGAATCAATGTTAATGATAATTTCAACATATATGTAAATTTTTTATATTCTGTTTTTTAAATATTTTACTTGTCTACTTTTTGTTAATTGCCTTCAGTACTCAGGTGGAATAAAAAGTAAGGGGAGGCATAAAATAACAAATAATAAAGTCTGAGGAGATCTGCCCATGGATTCCTAGTTACTCATCCAAGACAGAGATACTCTCCTGCAGAATATAAAAATACCTAGTAAACTTACTGAAGGAGATAGATGGATCCATATCCAATTAGGAGACATAATTTCTGTAAGACTGGCCCGAATCCCCTCAAGAAAGAAACACCCTTACTCCATGTTGCTTAGAGAAAGTTACTTTTACTGAGCTGTTGAGTGCAGCAAGAGAAGGCAAGTTCTGACGAAAGCGAGCGCAAATTGACATATTGAAAACATGTCCCTCCACTCCCCTCCCCACCCTCATATTTCCCCAGGTCCAATCAGATAAGCGTCCGTTGATTTGAAAGCCAGGATGGTGGAGGCTTTCCCAGAATCGAAACTTTTAGCCATTGTCCTTGAGTGACAAAAATAACACCTCTGTGACTCTGGACTGTCTTCCATCAAGAGCTTCATTCCCTCCGCCTTATATTCCCCAGGCACTGACCTCTCCGCTCCCAAGTGAATTAACATTCCAGATATACATTTGTTTTGGGGCCCTTCAGCTTTCATCCTAACTCAAATTTTCCCCCACCTCCCATGCTATGGCAGTGCAGGACAGTTGCGATGCAAACGAAAGAAGACTGCCGCTGACAATTTCATTATTTAGAATCTAGAGAAGGAATGAATAAGAAAGATTCCTGTGTCAATCCATAGTAAGCTACTGCAATAATTTTCTATTCCCTTTGGAAGATACATAGATGGGGCACTGGTCTGTTTCAGGAGAATATACGGTAGCTCCTTGTGCTAATGCCATTATAGTGGGGAAAAAAACAAAGAGAAAGTGAAGGTCTATCATAGATTGCTTCTTTGTGCCGAGTCAGGCAGTTTGCTGGAATCAATCCAATTTCTATAAATTCTCAACCTTGCATGAGAAATAGCCATTCTCAGAGGGGTTGAATGCAGAGATAAGCTGCCAAAGAGATAGGTGGGTTTTTCTTCTAGATATTAAGCTACCGGCTTGTCCTGCTACCTTTCAGGAAACTAATACTGCATTTTGGTTATCCTTGGATGGAGGAAATCCGTGCTGTAGTTGCTAGGAAACTACAGGTGGGCTTCCAAATTATACTCAAAGTATAATAAGGTTTTCTGCTAGTCTGATTTTGGCAAATGGTCATATCAAGTCAAATCCTGCAAACAGAAAAGAGGAAATATGTATAGTATGGAACTAAAGACCTAATTATAATAGGAATGGGATGACATTGTTCTTTCCTGTGTTTGTGGCTGCCTTATCTCAGAAAAGACACAGACACACACACACAGAGGAGGCTAGAATCCTGCTTTACACACAGAATACTTAAATTGCCTCTTCCCTGCTTAGAAAATTGTCTAAATTTTAGATTTCCAGAATTTGTTTTGTACTTGACAAGCTTTTGGGGGTGGGAGAAATATTCTTACTCCAGGAATGTATTCTGAATACAAGAGACGAAAATAATGCATTGTTTGCTTTTTCATTCAAAAATATTCCAATCTACCCTAAGCTTTCTTCTACAAAAAAAATTACACTTTTAAAAAATTAGAGATCAGTTATAATTGACTTGTTATTCTTGTTGTTATTTAGTATTACACTGACTCTGACTTGCAAACTGATTTGATTGATTTTCCAATGAGTCAAGTATACGGTAAGTCCAATCCTTATACCCCATGGCCTTCTTACAATGAATTTATCTAATTTATGCTTGAGCAATAAACTCTGTCTCTTAACTGCAAATATTGTGAAGAGCTACAGCATGCTAAATAAAAATGGGGGATGCTCTAGTGTTTGAAGAACTGTAGTCAACTGGATTTCTAAGCAACAGAACCCATAGCAACTACATCTCCGCAATGTACTGCAATAAGTGAAGTGCTACTGTCCATAGAGCATACACACTGTGCAACTCAGGTAGATAAAGGAGTTTTCAAAGACACAAAACTATTTTCCTAACCATGGATGAGACATTACTTCTGCAAGAAGTAATTTATTTTGCAGTCATTAAATTGAAACCTGTTCCAAAGCCTGAAGTTACTGTTCTAAAGATATATAATTACAATAATTTTCTTACAGAACCAGGGAATTTCCATGGTATTTTCTGATGCTTTTCTACTACAAAAAATCTAGGTCCTGGGCCCATTTTATTTACTGACCATGCACAATCTTTATAGTTTTGTAGTTTTGACTTAGCAGATGAAAGCACTTGCTGTTTTTCTCAGTATTTTGAAATTAAGCATGCTCAGTCGGTTAGTACCTGGATAGAAGAGCAGCAAGAATTTCCAGAACTATATTTAGGAGTCAAAATAAACTCTAGAGATGAAAATGATAAGCCATGTCGATACTATTATCAAGAAAACTGTGTGAAAGTATCCATGCATATTATCATCATATTCTGTTCTGTTGTGCCTGATTTTCAGAGACCTGGACAAGGCCCTGCAGATTTCTTGGCAAGGTTTTCCAGAAAGTGTTTTACCATTGCCTCTTTCCTAGGAGTGAGAGACTGTGACTAACTTATGTATACTAAGGTGGGTGGCAAGAGGGAAATTAGGAACTAGAATTCAGGGTCTCACAGTTTCGAGGCTGATGCCTGAACCATTATACCAAACTGACTCTATCCATGTAATTACAAAGAGTGAAATTCAATCTGAAGATGTCTTTAGCTTTAGAAGGAATGTTACTGTTAAACCGAAAGAATAACGAGACAGGACTCTCAGGACTACAACAGCAAATAGTTTTATTTTCTCAATTCCAAACTACCAGCAGTGGCTAAAGCCGGCTGGCTTCTATTTAAGCTGGTGCGGCTTTGTGCTTTAGCCAATCACAGGCAACCTTTCTCTTCCTTTTAGACCAGCCTATGCAGACCGGAGGGGCTGCTGGCTGCCGGCTCCAGGAAGTCTGGTAAGTATTAGAATACAACACCCCTACCCCTTAGATGGCTTCACCTGTTGACAGATGAAGTCATCTAAATAGGTGGGGCATCTTCAGGTTTGACTGGACCTGCTCATATCAGTTTGCGTCCAGCGAGCAGCTGGGAAGGTTGTGCCTGTCTGAGCTTCTGAAGCTCCTTTGGGAAGCTTCTGAGAGACTCCAGACACGGCCTCCACTGATATCAAGGACCTGTCATCAACGCCGTTCCCGAGGGACAGCCACTCTCTCAGTGAGTCATCGTCTTCGGGTCCCCCGCTTTCTATGGGGGGAGGAATATTGTAATTATTTTCTTGTTCACATATATTTGGTGGGGGGTTTGGCTGCACGGCTTCCTTTAGTTGGTCTATGTAGCGCCACCATTTTGTGCCATCAGCCAGGCAAACTACATAAGACCAGGGGCTGGATACTTCAACCACCTCTCTGGGTACCCATTTTGGGGAGTTTTTGTAATTTTGGGTGTGAACTGGGTCCCCAATGTTGAGTCTCCGGGTCTTGTCTACCTTTGGGCTTGTTTGCTCAGACACATAGGCCAGGTGTAGATGATCTAGCACCATTCTTAATTTTAGGCCCATGAGCAGCTCTGCTGGGCTGCACCCTGTTGTTTTACTTGGTGTGACATACTGCCACACCAGAAATTTGTTTATTTGCTCTTGCCATGGCCCCAGCCCTTGCCTGCCCAGGGCTTCCTTGGCAGAGCAACCATGTGCTCTGCCGTCCCTTTAGCCGCCAAATTGTAGGGCGCAGTGAGGGCATGGTGAATCCCCCTTTCCCCTAGAAACTCTTCTAGGGCCACAGCTGTAAACTGGGGCCCGGTGTCACATACTAATAAGTCTGGCAAACCATGCATTGCGAATAGGCTATCTAGCACGCCAATGACTGCCTCGGTGGTAGTGGACTGCATGAGCTTGATCTCTAACCATTTAGATAATGCATCCACAACTACCAGGAAAGTCTTCCCATGGAATGGACCTGCAAAATCCATGTGAATTCTGGACCATGGGGCCTTCGGATTCTCCCAGTATTTATTTATTTATTTAGATTTGTATACTGCCCTTCTCCCAAAGGACTCAGGGCGGTGAACAGAAAACATAAAAAATTAACATTGAACTTTAAAAAACAATATTTACAAAATGGATAATAAATCTAGCGTTCATTATTAAAACCTATTGTGTAACTTTTTTTCAAAATCCAGTAAAATGTTTAAAATTAGCATTTAAATGTACAGTCTTAACTATTGTGGGCAGTGACAGAGCTGACTATGGAGAAAGGTAAAGGTAAAAATTTCTCTGTCAGTTCATGTCTGACTCTAGGGCGTGTTGCTCACCTCTGTTTCTTGGCCGAGGGAGCCAGTATTGTCTTCAAATACTTCTATTCCCTTTGATTGGAAACATCTCATGTGTTTAAGAACCAATAATTGCATATGACTTATTGGAAACTTAGCTGCAATTAATGCCAATTTTCTGTACAGTGTATTCATAAATCCAGATTTAAAACTTATCTGAGAAATTTAGAAACGATTCAGACATTCTGGCCTCTGATCTTTCTTTTCTTTCATTATAAATATGAACTATTCAAAGAATGGGAAGATAAGGAGATTTCAAAGCAGCTTCTGATATTTCTACTGAATATATTCTCCATAATTTGTTGAGTTGTAATGTTGGAAAAAAGGGTATAGTGGATGAAGCAGGATAAAAAGACTATTTGAAGGGTAAGTAGTTAGGACATTTTTATATGTTTAGAATTGAGGTAACAAGCAAGCGTAAGTTGTGTCATATAGCAAGCTGGAAATATTGGAAGACTGGGGAGGGAAGAAGGTTGTTTTATGCTGCCTAATTATCTTATGAAATTCCATTACAATTCAGCACTGTCCCAGAAGTATACACTTTTTCCAAGAGCTTCCTTTCAAATTTTAGGGTTACTAAAGGGAGGAATTTTGTATTAACCCTCTGGATGTATTTGCATTCGTAATACAAAACTTCTATACCACATGCATTCTATTCGTCCTATGGGGTAAAGTAGACAGGAAACACAACTAGATAAGCTGAATCTACTTTATTGTAAATCTATATTAACAGAATCTTTGCAATTCTAAAGATACAGATTTCCTGCTGCCACTTTTAACCCTCAATTGGGATGAGAGGTGCATCCTAAGTTTTTTTCTTCTCTGACTGTTAAGCCTGCCTGTTGTCTGGTTGTTTTCTGGGTCTTTCTCTTTCCCCTGTCCCCCAAGGTCACCCATCCCTGCATTCCATTACATATCCATATGTTCTATGACAGAAAGTAGTCTTTAGTCACAGATGTTGACAGTGCTTACATCAATGTTAATAGCAAAAGCGTATTGAATGATATACCTTCCAGCTGTGCACTCACCAATTCTAATCAATAGCTAGGAGGGCAAAATCCTGACCAGACCAATAAAATTCTGGTTATTTAGGAGCCCTAAACATTTTCAATTATATCTAAAAGGAATCCAACATTATGCTTTCATTAGCTGAAGGTGTATATGCTGACCAAACAGAACAGCAAAATTCTCCTTCCTCTGAAATCATTACAGCCACTCAAAATCATATCTGGAAAGATCTCCCAACTCTCATCAGATCTTAAGCAATACAGCATGGTGAACAAAAGAAAATCATTTTTGAAAATATATTTCCTGCCATCTAAATCTTTTTTGGAGGTTTATAGTAAATTTCCAATAAGCCAGAAGCTACCTGATAAATGGGAGAGAATTGCAGAACAGCTGTATTTGAATAATTGAATGTTCAGGTGTGAATACAAGTACAAAATACATATACATGTTATCTTTCTACAATTTATGTTATGCAGGAAGAATGTATAACAATGACTGTTCATTTGAAACTATAGTTTTCTGCTTCATTAGAAATCAAATTCAGAGATAAAATTGCAGTTATTGAATAAATAAACAAAATTACTCATTCATGATCCTGCCATACTTTCAGTCTTTGTTTGTTACACATTTTACATTTCTCACAAACCAGATGCCAATAGCTAAGACTTTTTCCCCCTCTTAATGGATTACTCTCACATTCTACCCTATCCAAATGCAAATTATTCCAAAATACTCGACAATCATTTCCAATGGAATCTTTTCTCATCCTTATTTTGTTTCAAGCAATTCCATCTGCCTAAAATCTCTATTAGTCTTTACTTTATCTCCTTGTAGGTGTAGTTGACTGCTTTACTTTAAAGCATTTCTTTAATCCCTTTTTAACAAAATTATGGGTCTTAAAATTATGAGTATTTTTAAAACAGTACTTCTTAGGGACAGGTAATGTAGCTGATCAATGTACAGAAACACATTGCCTGCTGATATCAAATATTTGAACATGGTGAAGTAATAGTGGCAATTTAACATGCCAACCTGTACCAAAATGAAATAATGCTCTTAATTGTACAATTATTCTGCCTCATTCACAGATTTTACAAATGATCCGGATGACAATCTACCACTTGAAATCTGCTGTTTTTCCCCCAATGCTTCCGTCTTTCTTACTATAGAAGGAAATATATTAAGGAAGAGAAAATGGAAAAGTTGCATAATGTACTTTGATTGGTAGCACTAGGAACTCTCTGTCTGGAAGCAACCAATGACCCAGGAATTTGTGGGGGAGGCAAGAGTTCATGACTTGAGAGGAATAATAGAGATGCTGCTTCAATAAAGCCAAATCCTTCAGAAGAATGATTTTGAAATGCTTTCTGCAGAGTGCTATAAAAGACTAGTTTTCTTCACAAGCTTCACATTTTCAAGCCATGTGTATCCCACCATTAGAGCAAGTCCCAAACCATGCACTTCTGGGTAAGGATGAGGGGAAGGAAAAGACAGACATATTGGAGGTATACTGATGGTAAAATGCAAGCTATTGTGTCTATAAATTAGGACAAAGGGCATTTATGATGCTTTTCTTATTAAATTACACTCCATGTACGATGCAAATTTTTTATATATACATATGCATATTTCAGTAGTGAAAATAATTTATCACTGATTGTAAAAAAAAAAATCCCAGTGAGGCTTTAATTATTCCTCATTGATTCTTTCAAAACTTATGTTTATTTTCTTTCCATTTCCATTTGAATATAACTTAAATGCATTTTTATTAGTTTGAAGGCTTCCTGCATTAATCAGTACTTTTCTCTTTTTGGAGGCTACATTTTCCCCCCTTGAGCCTGTGTGACTAATTATTAATAGAGCAGCAATCATAGTTAAATATTGCATTTGAGGTCAAATTATGAAGCAGCTTCAGGGAAGTGCTTTCAAGTCCATTTGAGTGAATAAAGTCCACTGCGTACCATCATTTAAACTGCAGGCATTGCCATTCAGAAAAGTACTTGCCTGGAAAGAATATTGCTAAATAAGTACGCTATTCTTCAAAATAAATAAATAAATCCTTGAAAAAACACCATCTATGTGAACACAAAGATTAGATGAGAGGGGGGGGAGAGAGGGAGAGGGAGAGATTTTAAATTCAAGTTTTTCAACTGAAAACTTTTTAGAAATGAAGCAATCAGCACTTTAAAAACATAGCCTGCATTTCATATTGAATTTTTCAAATGCTTATTTCTTCAATAGGTTGCCTTTTCATGAATATCACAAAAGATCAGTGTTAACAATAGAAATGTATATACTGAAAATCAGAAACTTTTAATTTTCATAAATTTATCACAATATTTTTATTCTGACAACTCTGGTGGTCCAGACTTCATTTCTCTTTCATCTTCATGATTCATTACAATAACTAAATAATTTAAGTTTGAGAATAAATGGTTGCTTCTTCTTTAGCACAGCCTTTTTCCAAATAATTCCAAATAAGACACATTCTTCGAGAAGTACCCTCATTTTATGAGCAATCACACTCAGGGTATGCACAGGAAGTATTCAATCATAACATCAGTCTTGTTTCATAACAAGGCCATTATAGAAAGCAAAACAAGCCTGGTTTCTGTAGAAGATAAATACTAAACTCTTTCCTCCGTATATTACAAAGGGATACCCTTATTTATAAAATTATTACATTTAAGATATTCAGTTACTTGTCTTTCTGTTTGAAATAAGATAAAACAGGAAGTATACTTTTAGAATATTTATGCACCTACTATTAGATACTTAACATTTTATTTTACAATGTTGTGTATATTATAGTATTTCTTTTTCATTTTAGCCATAAATATAATTCTCTAGCACTTGAGTATTAATTTGTTTGCATTCCATCAACTGTCCTTATCTAGACTCATTGAACATAGTGGGACATAAAATGACCTAAAAAGGTAGAGAACTGCATATTAATTATTTTATTTAAAAAAATGAAAGAAAACATATTAGGCAGTGTAACATTTCTATAACTGCCTATAAAAAAGTTTTTATTTACAAATATATAAAAAAACCACATCTAAAAATGAAGCTTTATTGAAAGCATCCAGATATATTTTTATATTAAATGGCAAAATACAGGGGAAATTATATAAACATTGATTAAATAATTTTACATAAATATAAAGTAATAATTTTACTGTCATATAGGAACTGTAAAACTGTTCTATAGCTACAACTGAAAAAGTCTTATAAAAATATTCATAACACTAAGAAAACAGAAAGTTTAATGAAAGCATACTGATACATTTTTATATTAAATGCCAATAATGTATATATAATCTCTATATAATGGCAATCTCCATAGAAAATTGAAATCTATGTAAAATTGATTATCTAATTTTACAAAAATATAAAGTAATCATTATGACAATCATGAAAGAACTGTAAAAGTGTTCCATATTTATAGCCAAAAATATCTTACAAATATACTTATAACACTAACATAAACAAGAATGTTTCTTTTCATATCTATTCAGATTATTTGTTCAATAATTTATCTCAGTCAAATCAGGCTGGAATAAGAGGATTGTGAATTGTGAAATGCATTTATTATCATCTGAGGAAATAGTAATGATTTCATGAATTACTTTATGAAAAACATACCCACATTTCTCAAAATACTGTAAGAAAACTATTGTAGAGCCTAGCTCTTTTCTTTATTTAGATTCAGTCCTCCAGACTTTATGAGTTTTACCAATTTATTTTTCTTTCTTCTCTCACTGGTGCTTAAAAGGTTAAGACTTTATTTTTGAAAACATAGAGCGATAACAGGAAATTGTGTTGTCTACAGCTTCATAAATCTTGCTTAAGTTCCTTTTCAATTACCATCCATTTCTCCTTTAAAAAGGGACCAAAGGGAAAAAAACAGAGGAGTGGAAACAGGTCAGGGCAGCCGGTGACAATGACAGGGTGATGGGTTTGGACCCCTGTGGTGTTTCCATCTGCTATCATTAAGGTGACTATTCAGACATGAAAAAATCCCTCTTGCTGTGCTGACAGGCAGACATCAAGAATGATGACAAGGCATTAAGATAGTAAGTCAGAGACAGAGATGTCATATTCCTCAAACAATACTGCCTAAAACAAGACCTCTGAAATTTCACTGGAATTTACAATAAAGTAAAAGGATATATATTTTTCGGCTTGGAAGCCATTCAACTTCCTTTGATAACAAATTGATCACACAGAAATTGCTGACAGTCATGATGCTAAACTCTATGCTCCTACCTGTAATCTTCGCCATAAGAAACCCAAATTTTTTGCTCATTCTGCAGTAAAAGAGGGTTTTTAATTTCTTGCCCAGTCTCCTCAAAAAGATGCGTAGGAAAATGACTAAGGCCTGATGGTTTGAAATCTGCTGAAAGTTGGAGCCTCTGATGAATTAGGTGCCGTACCTGGTCGTGGAAGATAAAACATAAAATGAAAACATCTGTATTAAATTGTTTGCATTCTGTAACCCGCAATGTCCAAGCGATAATTAAATTCCTATAGAATGTTAAAAGAAGTGTGAAATCCCTGCAATGTTTATCTCAGTGTAAAGTAACAAAATGAGCACAGGCTTTTAACCAGCAGGGGGTGCAACAGGATTATGGTTGAGCTCTGACCTCTTTGGCACACAGACTGAAAGCAGATGTGACAGTTCTACAGAACAGTTAGCATCTACTAACAGTAACAGCTCTGGATAAAGGTTATGTTTTCCCAGTCCACATTTGGAGCTACATTTTGTTAGTGTTTTTAACTGAGCTTGTTGTGGTTTGACAAGGACTGCTTTCCTGCACTCTCCTGCCAGGCGTTAGATGATCAGTGTACGAACAAGAATAATGCAAGACTCATTTAACAATTTCAGGACTCTTACGAAAATATTACCGAGACATGACAGAAACTATTCAAATCCTGTACTATGCCCCAAAGAAAATAGAACTAAGCAAGATAATTCAAGTGAACATCAAAACATAATTTTTAGTTTCATTGCCATCTTAAAGAATTGTTGATAAAGATCCATCATGTTACTAAAGTGGCTATACTGTGGTCAGTTTGCCATTTCATGGCATTGCAATAGCAGCTCTAAACAGAGTCACTTTGTTCCACTCTCTCTCCTCCTATTTGTCACTCTTCTCTGCTTACCAGGCTCTAACAGATTAGTTCGTCTTCCCTTCTCCTTTGCCACCTTCTGCAACTGAGCATATCACAAAGGCTTCATATCCATGACCTTATTGTGACAGAATTTACAACAGAGATGGTACCCCAGTATTACAGAAACATAAACATGACAAAAAGCAATGCAGTAATATTACCTGTAGTTCTAACTACATTAACGCAAGATGAAATCGTGGAGATGTCCATAGCAGTTAGGGAAATGCGATGTTTGAAACAAATTAGTGATATTATTCTCATTAGCATATTCTGGAAGCTAATAGGCTAATTCTGAGTAAGGCATTATCTTTTAGCTTAATGTAACTCATAGAATTGTGGAAATTAAAGATCAATGGATTATTTTTACAAATTTTGTTTTATTATGTGTTCTACAGATTTTTCTGTGAATTTTAAAAACAAATTGCTTATTTTGTCAGAAACAGAGGCTCATACACATCTATACAGATTATAAATGCTTTGATATAAAGGATACAAGAGCAAAAAATAAAAAAATCATCTTACTTTCATTGACATAGAAAGAATGATATAGCTCCAATGTAAGTTGTTTTTTAATGTAAATTCAAATTTTACACTTATTTCTCATATTATTTTGAGGAGGAAATTGGTATTTTGATTTGGCATTAAAAAATCTTAGTGAAACGTCATGTAATATTAGTATTCATTCCATTGCTGAATTGGATAGAAGTGTAACACACTAATATATCCTTAATGAAATTCACCGTGGACAAAACATTGGATTTGGAAGAAAACAATCTTCTATGCATCCTTGATTCTCTTGAAGGAAAATTACACTGTATTTCAAATATAATAAATAAAATAAATGTATGAATCACCAGCTAATACTGTTTCATTTCTTGGAGGTATGTTGGGTATCATTACCCGTAGTCATATTTTTTTATCTAAAAGGCACAGACAATGTGTTAGTGTAATTATAATTTTCCTGCTTTACACTTCAAGTTGCATATCAATAACATAAAATTTGGCAGAAAGTATTATTGGGATTTCTTGATTCTGATATCATTCTAGACACTAACACTCTGATTTCAGCTCCCAGGTAGATCTCTATAATCTATATGCTATGTAAGGAAGTTTATTTACATTAATTTGTGTAATTTCTAACATGTTTAGATGGCTTTCTGTATCTAAAACTAAAATTAGCTAAAACCACTAAGCAATGTTAATTAAAAAACAACTACAATCAACCTACTGCTACCATTAAAAACATCTTGCCCAATGTGTCCTAAAGAGATCTATCTCCACCATTTTTCCAAAAGTCATTAAGAGGTATATCTGACTACAGAATAATGAATGTGAAATATTCTAAAAACTTGCATATCGATCACAGACTTCCTTTATTATGCGATCCAATAGAAACACTTGCAAATGAAATAGGTTCCATTGGTGAACCAAAGAAGAGTTAGATTTCCACCAGCTGCAGCTCCATGTATGTCCACTAAGGTTTTTTTGAGGAGAGTACAGGTGAAGGAATGGAAATAGAAAAAAAATCCCACAGTAGAACCAGGTTTAGTTGCAAGAATTGGTTATTATTCACTTAAAAGCAAAAACAGCCTGTTATCATTCCAACAAACATTTGAGATAAATTGACTGTCTTAAGATCACTCAGTGAATGCCATGGCTATGCAATGATTTGAATTTAAAGTTTTCATATATAAATTAAGCTATAGCATTCTATTATACAATAAATCAAAAATATTTATGCTGTGATAGCTGAATAGTATAGTATCAAACTATCACTGTATGAGAAAATTCTTTCAAAGTAACGAACCATCTAGAGAATAAGAATAATGACAGACATGGCTATGGAAATACCCTACAGACTACAGAAGTAGAAAACATTTCCTAAACCCAGTATAATTCTTCCTCTAAGTATATCAGATTTATACATATAACTATTTAAAAAATATATACAATTCAGTTCAATGTTATGGCTTTAATACTCTCCAAACAGAAGCACTTTAAATTCAATCTAACAATTAAAACTCCTGTAGCATAAAAATTCTAAATCATTTTTTTTTGTAAAAAGATGTATTTTTAAGTTCACTCTAGATGGACTTAAAGAATCCTTGGAAGCATTGTAAGTCAAACAGGTAAGGAATCTAGTAGGTAAGATATGAGATGAACAAATACAAGAATTTGGTACATTTTCTTCAGCAATAGGAAATGAAACTGACTCAGACAGATGTTATTAGATGGTAGCTTAGATACCTCAGAGATGGCATTGCCCAAATGGCCTAAAGCCCAACACAAATTCAAATGATTTTATCCACAAAGAACTACATAAGTTGCTCACAATGGGGGTAAGATGTTTGTAGTATATTGTGTGGAATTCAAATAATATCAGTTATTAAATTAATATTGCTGAGCTGATATAACCAAATGCAGAGAATGTAAGAATTTGAATCAGATAAGATACTTATACGGAGAATAACTGTAAGAAAAAGGATACTATAAAAATGATACATTAAAAATTGCTTATAGTTGGAAATAGATATCCTACCTTCTCCATTATAATGCCAGGCTTATCTCCATAACTGCTTTCCATTTCTTTTCTACTGATATAAATAAGCGTCTCTCCAGTGTCTTTGCCATTTTCATATACCTTTATAAACAGTTTTCATATAAAAATAATATATATTCAGTATTAAAAATCATCGCATAGCGTTTAGAATTACCATGAAAAATCATGTCATCAGCAGTCTTTCTCTACAGATTTTATTAGCCATATGGCATATGATATACTCACCATACATATAGAGACTACTTTTAAAACAGTGGTCGCCAACCTTTTTGACCTCGGGGACCACCAACATCATAATCTGAAATCCCGAGGCCCACCAATATGAATTTTTTTAAAAAGGTATATACATTTGTAAAATAATGATCAGAGAACTTCCATTTTATTAATATAAAAGGCACCTATTTAATATAACAAAAATTTAAAAACGTATTTAATTATAACAAAATCATAAATGCTTATTTACAAAATAACAAAATCTTTAAAGGTTGTTTAATTGTAGCAAAATTATTAGTTAGTTTAATTATTAAAAAATAATTGAACTTTCTTTAAGTATTACACATTTTAGTGTGTTATTTGTTCCTGCTTAAGAGAGAGAGTCAGAGAATGAGAGAGACAGAGAAAGAGACAGAGAGAGAGACAGAAAGACAGAGACACGCGCGCACACACACACAGAGGAATCATACAAAAAAATTCAAATAATCTCCAGATTTTCCTGCGGACCACCAAAAAATTTTCATGGCCCACTGGTGGGTGACCACAGGTTTAAAGGCGAGGTAAAGGAGACCTTTAACCCTTTCCTGGCCCCTTGCTCCATCTAGCTCCTTTGCCCAGAACAGTAACCCAGCAGAAAATTATGAGGGTCCAGAGTTCTTTACATTACAAAGCTTTATTGAAAAAGAAAATTCACCACACACACTTATTCCTGCTTTCATACACCTAGCTGTTGCAAATCAGTGTTGACCAACTATTTAGCCCAAGAGCATAGGGTCCTCTATTCAAGCAGAGAAGTCCTGCCAGGTTATCTCATTTCAGGTCTTTTATAGTCTTGCCAGCAGCTGGACTAGTTGTCTTGCACAACTTGATTTACATGTTGTCACTTTAAATATTTACCTCTCCAATCAAGATCCTCATTCTTCCAAGATCATCTTTCTAACTTCCTATAATTTGTTTTCACATTCCCGGGAGTTTGGTTTGCAAGTGTCCCCTGGACACCCAATAAATTTAAATAAATAAATAAATAATCTAATAGCATGTAGATATACCTCTTCCAGATAATGGTCTCTTGATCTCTTTTCATAGATGAGACTCAAACGCTTCACTGATCTTTTTTTCCAACCACCAACCACTGTAAAGTCTTAGAGACTTCAAAAGTCCT
>JANHFO010005044.1:0-13778 GCA_032468095.1 Pareas carinatus
TCCGGTTCTGGGCGGCCTCGGTGGAAAAATAAGACCTCCCCTGAAAATAAGACCTAGCGCATCTTTGGGTGCAAAAAGTAATATAAGACAGTGTCTTATTTTTGGGGAAACACGGTAATCTCCTGAATACTTTTCCTATAACCAGAGTGGCAATTCAGTTTATGCATGTATATAATTCCTCATTAAGCAAGACGTCATCCTTACCATGCAGGTTGTACAGGAAACTTTCTCACAGATAGCAGTATGTACAATGCATATTTTAAACTATTAGGAAAACCAAGGATATCATGATCCTTTTGCTGTTTGTGGAATAACACAGTTGCCAAATATATGACCTAAGCCAGTAAAAGTAAAATATTCCATTCAATACACATTCTGATGGTGTATTAAATTTCCTTTCAAGGCCTACCATCAGAATTAAGACTGAATTGATTGAAAAACAAATAACAACAGTGAAAGGAGGTGTTTTTCTATAGCTAGCTTGCATTATAAAATAAAGCCTGCAGAATGTGAACAGAGTCAAATAGCAGATATTCCCCTCCTTTCCACTCCATAGTAGTCAGATAAATAGCATTATTATATGGGTTTTAAAAGTGCTGTGTATACAGAGTAATAATCATCCAAACAATCCTGGATCTATCTGATGAATTCACCCCCAAATAGAATAATTTTTGCCACATATGCTTACATCTCTTGTTTCTGTACAGATACGTATCTCTGTAAGCCATTTGATGAATTCTTGATGAGTCTACTGCTTGTTTTAATTTCCCACGAGGTTAATAAAGGAAGTTTACAGAAAGAAAATTTCCTATTTCCCTCCTCCCTTTCCAGCTTCCTGCAATCTTTGAAAAGCTTCTCCAGGGAGTTGCTGACCAGTATGTGTGTTTGGGGAGTAGGAATGGGAGCACTTGAGGGAGGCGGTTGAGAATATTACTTCTACAGCTTGCTTAAGATGGCAATTCTATAAACAGTTAACTAGAAATAAATACTGAAGATAGTCGAAGTAAACAATGGTTACTCAAAATTGACAGTTGTGCAATAAATGAATGAAGAACAGGTAGAAATAAACCCTCCTATAGCATAGAATCAGAGAGAAATCAAGGAGAATAAAAGCAAGTTTACCTGCTGCTGGAAATACTATGTAAAATATCTCCACTAAGAGGATATTCCAAAATTTATGATGGTGGGAAAGATTGAGAAGTTTCAGCCTTAGATGTGCATCTACTTCCCTCAGCTGAGGAATAGATGTGTCTAGGAGCGCATGATATATATTTTTTGAAATCCAATCCCAATTTGGGACTACTTCTCCTTTTTTACTAGAACGGCATACAATGCTTACTGTGCAAAGTGAGTTAATTCTACAATGTCACCAAAGCCTGTGACAGAAATGAGAATTAGAGGGTGGATAGAGTTTTGGTAAGAAGATCTTTATATTTCTCATCAGCCACGTTTAAACTGCTTTGCATTTTGTTTTGCGTTACTTCTTGACCTCTAACAATTCATCCCCAACGAGGTTCCTTCTGCTTCTGCTCCATTAGCACCAAGCTGAACAAAACATGATCCTGAGTCGTGAAAGTGTTAAAGAAGCTCATTATCTCTGAGAATATTCACCATTCTCTGCATTGAAGCAGACAATTCTATTATTCTTTAATAGAACTCTGCTGGAAACCAAACACAATTTTTATTCAGGGGAATGATTACTGTGTCTTGTTTAATTCTTTGCCTAACAAATGTCAGCACTAATGTATTACAGATTATTCAGTCAATGTGATGGTTCTAGGTGAAAGAAGGGACCAGGGATCTCTTTTTTTAGTGTAAAAAGGGTCAGCTGCATGACTTTCCACTGCATGAGCTGAGATGAGGCTTGACATGAATCAATCAATCAGGCTCAGTTTTACAGTTATAGCACCTAATGCCTAAACATGAGCATATGGGTGGAAATTAGCACCCGATTATGAGCATACATGATCTTCCCCTGGAAGACAATAATATTGGCATTAAGCTCCTCAAGAGGGGAGATGCTGCTGGTTTTTAATATGTCTTAAATTATGTCAGGAAAAACACTGGAACATCACACAAAAGCCACAGTCGGTGTATATTGCTATCTCATAGAGCTGGAGATCTTTACAACAATATTGACACAAGAGCAGGCAAGCAAATGTCAGCCAATATAACATATGAAATACTTAACGTAACCAATTTTCAGCTGTCAATCAGCAGGGAATAATGACTGATGCAAGGAATCAATACACCACAATTGAATTCCAGCTCACAAACTTGTTTCGTTCGGCACTATAAAAGACTGTCAAATGTCACACCCCATGAGATGCAACAGGATTCCAAAGATTTATTTATTTCAAGCTCTGAAGTCTATTAGCAATAGTACTTCTTGCCCAAGTAGAAGAAGGGGAAAAAATGATGGCATTAAATTTTCAGCAATGACAATTTATTTCTTCTGAAGCCTATATAGATAATGATTTTCAGCTATATCTAATTTTCCTTAGGCATTTACTACATCTGCTAATGAGAAATCAAATGCAGTAATCTCAAATTGAACAAGAATTTTAAAATAGAACTATTAACATTTCAACATTAACTAATAATATTGTAATGTTAAAAATGTAAGCAGTTGTAGAAAAATAATTATCGATTGAGCCTAATAGTATTTCTGAAGTAATATAATTCCTTATGAAATGTAGTATAAATGTATTCCCAAAAGGAATAAAGATAGAAATTAGTGGGGCTTTTTTTTTAAAAAACAAACAAAATCTATAAGTATCACTTTTTTTTAGAATGTAGGACTAAATTTAGGATTCTCATTACAAACATTGTCACTGGAATTTTTCTTCTTTCAAAACTGTCTGTCTGTCACTTTGGCTTATTTCTTTTATTTAACCTAACATCAGAAATGCTACTTTGAACCTATTAATAGATTCATCACAGTTAAGCTTTGAATAAAAACTCATTTATAGACTGCTATTATTTTGTTTTGCTTTGTCAATGTCCTTACTTTCACAATATTTAACCCTACCTTTTAATATCTAAATAAAAAAGCAAAATTCAAATCAAGTAACTCCATTATGGCTTTATCTATTTAGTAGATTTTTATTCTATCTTTATTAATTTATCAGTAACCGACAGTGAGAAACATGTCTCCTTCCTTCTCCTATTTTACCTACAACAGTAACCCTAGGGGATGAGTTGGGATTAAAGAGAGTCACCTAACATCCAACTGACTTTCAGTGTCCTGCATTCTAGGCCAGTGCTACAAACACTGCGTCCATCTGGCTCTTCCTCATTTACCCACTGTATAAACCTTCTAATGCAAATATCATAGAACATTAGAACAATGCATAGGGCCCAGCTACCTGCAGGACTGCATTCTACCCACTGATACCTCCCGCCGTCCTGTACGCTCCCACAGAGTGGGCCTCCTCAGCGTGCCGCCAGCCAAACAATGTCGGCTGGCGACACCCAGGGGGAGAGCCTTCTCTGTGGCAGCTCCCACCCTCTGGAATGACATTCCCCCTGCTATTCGCTCAATTACTGATCTCCAATCCTTTCGCTGTGCCCTGAAGATCACTTAATCCAACAGGCGGGCGTGGGCCAACCACGTCCGTGACCTCCTGCGTTTTAAACTTGGGTTAGATATTTTAATTATTTATATTTTTACTGGGAAATCATTTTTACTACTCCCCCTTTTAAAGTGTAACACAGGCTTTGGTTTAATATTTTTAAGATGTTTTTAATGTCTTATGTTATACTGTTTATGTCTTTTATATGTCTGTAAGTCGCCCTGGGTCCTTCGGGAGAAGGGCAGGATACAAATAAAATTTATTATTATTATTATTATTTATTATTCTCTTGAAAAGGACTTAACCTGATAAGCCTTACATCAAAGACTCATCCCCTCCTCCTTGCATCTCCCCCTCCCCCCAGGCATTGTCATTTTCTCTACCAACAGATATAACATTACAAGTATGTATTTGGTTTATATTACTTCCTCTCTCACTCCATTCTAAATTACCCCCCCTCCCTCCTTAAAATTACTTACGATCAATCTTCACAAGAGCCCTGGTGGCCCCGTGGTGGCAGCGCAGAAGCAACTGAAGTATAGCAAAGAAATCTACAGCTGACAGACTGAGTCAACCTTGAGCTGGTCAGGATTGAACTGCTGTCAGTGGGCAGAATTAGCCTGCAATAAGGCATTCTAACCACCGGGCCACCAGGGCTCTTGTGAAGATTGGTCATAAGTACCACTCTTTCAGCACTATTCTATCTTTGTATGGTTGCTGAACAAGCGATCCTCACTCCAGGACTGCTTCTATCTGTGTTCAGGCTTATCTTCCATGTTTCCCCTGTAATTCTGTCTACTTTCTGTGATTTGGTGAGATGAGCCTGTGAAAAAGGAAGGAAAGATTTCGCTCTCCCACCTACCAATCAGTTCCTCCCAGACAGCAGCCTTGTTCCCACGGTGGCTCAGCTCTCGATCCCAAGTCTGGGGCAACGGCAGTCGCATGCGAGTGCCAGCAAGGTTCGGGTCCCAGGGTCCAGGCAACCGGCTTCGGGAAAAGGAGGGCAGATCTGTGGGGTACCTAAAGAAGAGAAATACTTGAGAAGTCAGGATCTGCAAAAAAGAGGAATACGAGGAGAAGAACAGTCAACATTCCCATGGGCGAACTAATGGGTACAAGTACCCTGTTTCCCTGAAAATAAGACGTAACCGAAAAATAAGTCCTAGCTGATTTTTCAAGATGCTCGTAATATAAGCCCTACCCCAAAAATAAGCCCCAGTTAAGATCATCAGACAGATGCGTTTAATACCGTATTTCCTCAAAAATAAGACCTAACCGAAAAATAAGCTCTAATGCGTCTTTTGAACCAAAATCTAAAATAAGACCCGGTCTTATTTTCGGGGAAACACGGCAGTCCTCAACTTTCAACCATTTGTTTAGGGACCATTCCAAGTTACAACGGCACTGAAAAAAGCAGCTTATGGCCGTCTTTCTTACTTTAGGACCACTGCAACATCTCCCGTGGTCACATGATCAAAATTCTGAAGCTTGGCAACTGGCATGTATTGTGCAGTTTCCCGTGGGGGTGTCACTCGATCACGTTTTGGGACCTTCTGACAAGCAAAGTCAATCAGGGAAGGGGACGAGAGGCAAAGCCAGATTCATTTAACGACCACATGATTCGCTTAACTGTAGTGCTTTTTCGAACAACGGTGATAAATGGCGATAAGGTGAAGCAAAGTTCACTTAGCAACTGTCTTAGCCGGCAATGGAAATTTTGGACTCAACTGTAGCTGTAAATTGAGGACTACCTATGCAATCTTGTCGGTATTTGTAACAGTCCCATCATCTGGCGCAGGGGGGTGGGGAATTGCCATTCCAAGTCTGAGCATCACACCCTCCACTTAGAGAAAATTAGACAGCCTTGCTGAAAAGGCGAAAGGACAGATGCCGCCACAGGCCTACAAGTGTGGTCCCAGCTGCGCTAGGCCGTCTCACCTCCGTTCCAAGAGACTCATAACATGCTGAGCTGGTTCAGAAATGTGAAGGCGGTGGATCAAATTCTTCAGGGAGAATAAATCCTTGACAGCTGCTTTCTGTTGGATTGAATCCATGATCTCTCGGTGCTACAAAAGTGAACGGGCAGAGAATATCAAGCAATCGGAATCCTGCAGACACACACACACACACATACCCGCCCACCTTGAAAACCGCCAGAAAGGGGTTAATCTCAGTGCATACTTTGACAGTACCTGGATCTTGAATTGTTCAAAATTAAGAACAAAACATAAGAGGGATATGTTTCTGATGCATCACACACTCATTCCGGGATCACTTACCGCTTTCTGCAAGGCTTCACATTTTGATGCAAACAGTTGGTTCCGGCCTAGCCTGTGATCTTTCCAATTATCCCAAGAGGTAGTTCTTGCAGACTGTCGAAGAAACAAACTTCCAAAGTAAATAATTTTGTCTTTTGTGTGCTAGAAATGTCCGTATGAGAGATGTACCGTATTTTTCGCACCATAAAGCGCACCGGACCATAAGACACAGGCCGCCCAGAAGCATTCCGCAGGGCGATCCAAGATCCGAAGACTGGCCTGGAGGCCAAACTGGAGCGTTCCTGGTACCCCGCGGGTGCACGGAAATCGCTCCGCGGAACACTCCAAAGCCGAAGGATCGGCCTGGAGGCCGAATTGGAGCATTCCCGGCGTCCCGGAAAGCGATCTCCCGTGCTTTTTGGGAGTATTCGCTCCATTTTTGGGGGGGAAAGTGCGTCTTATGGTGTGAAAAATACAGTACTTGCTATGGGGGCTTAAATGAGCTTCCGTTCGCACGAATTAATAGCAATAGCAATAGCATTTAGACTTATAATATACCACTTCACGGTGTTCTAAATGGTTTACAGAGTCAGCGTATTGCCCCCAACAATCTGGGTCCTCATTTTACCGACTTCGGACAGAAGGAAGGCTGAGTCGACCATGAGTCAGTGAGAATTGAACTGCTGACAGTGGGCAGAATGAGCCTGCAATACTGATTTCTAACCAACGCGCCACCACGACTCAGTCACAATAAACAGAGTAAATTGGGTGTATTGTATTTGGCCAATGGATAGGCATCAAACTGCCGGAAACCTATTGGTCATTCTAGCATGGAGGACATAGCAAATCAGAATAAAAGAGTTAGAAGGGAATTTTGCTGAATTGTCAAGGCAGCCTTCGATAGGTCAGAATGACATCACAGGAAGGAAGGAAGGAAGGAAGGAAGGAAGGAAGGAAGGAAGGAAGCTGCCTGCTTACTGTTTTAAAAAGTCTAACAAACTTTAAAGCCCAGTACTCTACCTTTGGAGCCTTCGGTTTGTGACGTAGCTTGCCCCGGCTCTTGCGTGTGTTGTATTTGGCCAACTGATAGGCATCAAACTGCTGGAACTTATCAGCCATTCCAGCCCGGAGGCAGGAAGGCATGGGAACCAGCGTTCCTTCTTCTCCTGCCAGGCTCTGCACAGAGAAGAGAAGGAAAAGGGCGCCACGTGGCAAATCAGAATAATAGAGTTGGAAGGGACCTTGGAGGTCTTCTATCTCCACCTCTTGCCCACTGCAGGAATCCTCATATCATTCAGAACAGACAGCTGTCCAGGCTTTTCTCAAATACCTCTGTTCATGGTTGATTTGAAGATGTGTTTCAGATCATGTGACTAACATTTCAAGTCTTATGGTAATAATAATAAGCGCCTATTAAAGGTTTCATTTCTCTTATGACGCCTACAGCAATTTGACCACCCAATAAATTGAGCAAATCAGAATAACAGAATTGGAAGGAACCTGGGAGGTCATCTAGTCCAACCCCCTGCTCAGGCAGGAAGCCCTATATCGTTCCAGACAGATGGTTGTCCAATCTCTTCTTAAAAACTTCCAGTATTGGAGCACTCACAACTTCTGGAGGCAAGTCCTTCCACCGATTCATTGTTCTCACTGTCAGGACATTCCTCCTTAGTTCTAGGTTGCTTCTCTCCTTGATTGGTTTCCATCCATGGCTTCTTGTCCGGCCTTCGGGAGCTTCGGAGAATAGCTTGACTCCGTTTTCTTTGGGGCAATCCCTGAGATATTGGAACACTGTTATCATGTCATCCCCTTCTTTTCATTAAACCGGACATACTCAATTCCCACAATCGTTCATTATTTGTTTTAGCCTCCTGTTCCCTAACCATCTTGGTTAGGGACCATCTTCTCTGCGTTCTTCAATTTAAAAAAGAACCATATCCCGGATTAAATCAGCAATTCCCTGCTAAAGAGGCGACAGGAGAATATGAGATCTCTTCTCACCTGATACAGCTTGGCCACCTGAATCCAGTCTGACGGGAGCTGTACCGCGTGGCAGAAATAACGCCGGACATGCAGGCGACAGGGCTGAAGGTGGGAAGCCAACGCCAGGAGGAAATTAGCAGTGCTGCGGATGTTCAGTTCTTGGCGGGCATACAAGGCAACCTGAGCAGAGAGAGAAAAAGAGATTGTACAGGTGGGCAAAGGGAGTTGAATCCTAATATTATTAGGATGATTAGAAATTTTAATACTTAATAATACCAGATTGTTAATGTTTTAAAGCAGGGGTCGCCAATCTGTGGGCCACAAGAAAATTTTGATGGTCCGCAGGAAAATCTGGAGATTATTTAGGTTTTTTTTGTATAGTTGTATGGCTTCTATGTGTGTGTTGGTCTGTCTCTCGTACTCTCTCTCTCTCTCTCTTCCGCTGCCTCTGTCTATCTCTCTTTCTCTGTCTGTCTGCCTCTCATTCTCTCTGTATGTGTGTCTCTCATTCTGTGTGTGTCTGTGTGTTTCTTTTTTATTCTCTCTCTGTGTCTCTCTTTCTCTCTGTGTGTGTTGTCTCTCTCTCATTCTATCTCTCTCTCACACTCTTTCTCTCTCAAGCAGGAAGAAATATCACACTAAAATGTGTAATGCTTAAAGAAACTTCAATTATTTTGTAATTATTATTGTTATTATTTAGAGTTATATACCGCTTACAGTGCTTTATAGCCCTCTTTTACAAAAATCAGCCTATTACCCCCAATAATCTGGCTCCTCATTTTACCAACCTCGGAAGGATGGAAGGCTGAGTCAACCTTGAGCCAGTGAGAATCGAATTGTGATGGCTAATGGCAGATGGCAGTCAGCAGAAATAGCCTGCAATGCTGCTTTTAACCAATTTTGCTACAATTAAACAACCTTTAAATATTTTATGATTAAATAAGCATTTGTGATTTTATTATAATTAAATAAGCTTTTTAAAATTTTGCTATATTAAACAGATGCCTTTTATATTAATAAGACGAAGGTTCTCTGATCATTATTTTACAAACGTATGTATCTTTTTAAAAAAGCATATTAGTGGTCCGCGGGATTTAAAATTCTGAATTTAGTAGTCCCAAAGGTTGGCGACCACTGTTTTAAAGATTTAGCTGTGTGAAAAATCTGGCTATTTGGCTCAAATTAGGTTTCAAAGAGTCCCTAAGTAAATAGTAGCAGGCAAACAGCCAATGTGGTATGAAGTTAAACCACAAGATTGTTCTGCAACTTGAAATGCATTGTTGCTATCTATGTGTAGACATTCAAAGATTCAAAAAAACAGAGAGAGAAAGAAAACAGTACTATTACAGGCGCAAAAGCTTGAATGTCGTTCCAGGCAGAACTTTATAACAATTCTGTTTTGCAGAAATAAGAGTTTCCAAATACTCTCTGCAAAACCAACTAAGTAAGAATCTTCCTATTCTGGAATACTTCCCTATTCTTTCCTGCAAGAACTCTTCTAGCTCAAAAACATCCTTAGGTCTCCTTGCACACACGGCATGTTTTAAATTATCCATTAATACTCAACTCCGAAGAATGAGAAAGTCATTCTTAAGCTTCTATCTCCACCTCTTGCCCACTGCAGGAATCCTCATATCATTCAGAACAGACAGCTGTCCAGCTTTTATTGAAAACCTCTGTTCATGGTTGATTAGAAGACGTGCTTCAGATCATCTGAGTAACATATCGGGTCTTATAATAGTAGTAAGCACTTTATTAAACGTTTTGTTTATTTTATGACACCTACAACAATTTGACCACCCAATAAATTGGGAAAATCAGAATAACAGAATGACAGAGCTGGAAGGGACTGTGAAGGTCTTCTAGTCCAACCCCCAGTATTGGAGCACCCACAACGTCTGGAGGCGAGCGCTTCCACCGATTAATTGTTCTAACTCTCAGGAAATCTCTCCTTAGTTCTAGCTTGCTTCTCACTAATTCATTTGCACGAATGAATGGTAATTGCGTTTAGACTTATATACTGCTTCACAGTGCTTTACAGCCCTCTCTAAGCAGCTTACAGAGTCAGCATATTACAAACAAGAATCCGGGTCCTCATTTTACTGATCTCAGATGGATGAAAGGCCGAGATGACCTTGAGCCGGTGAGAATCGAACTGCTGGCACTGGGTAGAATTAGCCTGCAGTATCGATTTCTAACCACTGCGCCACCACAGCTCAGTCACAATTAACAGAATAACAGAATTGGAAGAGACCTTGGAGGTCTTCTAGTCCAACCCTCTATACCCTTTTTGACAAGTGGCTGTCTAATCTCTTCTTGAAAGCTTCCAGTGATGAAGCACCCGCAACCTCCAAAGGCAAGCCGTTCCACTGGTTGATTGTTCTCCCTTTCAGAAAATTTCCTCTTATTTCTAGGTTGAATCTCTCCTTGATCAGTTCCATCCATGGTTTCTTGTCTGGTCTACGGGACCTTTGAAAAATAGGTTGACCCCCCACCCCTTCCTCTTTGTGTCAGCCCCTCAAATATCGGAACGCTGCTATCCTGTTGCCTCTGGTCCGTCTCTTCCCTAGACTAGCCAGGCCCAGTTCTTGCAACTGTGCTTCATCGGTTTTAGCCTCCACCCCTCTTATCGTCTTCTCTGTACTCCTTCCAGGGATCTCAACGTCTTTTTTATAGTGTGGTGCCCAAAACTGCGGCAAGTATTCTGGGTGTGGTCTTACCTTAATAAGGCTTTATAGAGTGGGACTAGTACCTCACGTGATCTTGATTCGATCCCTCTGTTGATGCAACTTAGGATTGTATTGGCTCTTTTGTCTGTTCAGGGACACCCATGGTACACAGCTGTTCCTAGTGCCTTACACATCCCACCCCCAACCCTCAAGCCCAGGATCCACAGTCACCTTTCATACCTTGAGGATGAATTCAGGTTCACATTCTGCTAGACTCTTGCATATTTTCATCAATTTCTGTTGCAAGAGCCCCGAACGATTCTCAAAATTTGTCCCCTCCACCAGTGAGCAGCAGACCAAGCTCAACAGCAATAGCTAAGAGAAAAAAAGGGCGGGGGTGTGTGAGAAAGATTTAGGTAATGCTCATGGGAATTTCCTTAGCAATTCTAAATTTCTAATCCATAAGAATTTAACGTACATATATAACCAAAGAAAAAGAAACCATGAAAACTTGAAAAATAAACATCCTGGGCTAAATAGAAAACTGGAACAAAAAAATACAGAAGCACAAGTAATCCTTGACTTACAACCATCTGTTTAGCGACCGTTCAAAGTCGCAAGCAAAAAAAAAGCTTTTCAAGCAAGAATAATGCAGATAGTCCTTGACTTATGACCACAAATTGAGCCCCAGATCTCCATTTGCTAAGCGAGACAGCGGTTAAGTCAGTTTTAGGTAAGTGGATTCCTCCAGATGTTAAGTTAGCAGAAGTCATCCTCGACTTACAATCGTTCCTTTATTTATTTTATGATTAAATTTTATTTTTTTCCAACATACATACAATAACAAATGTAACAACAACCAACAAAGGGCATCATTAAACCAAGAAGTAAATATCAGTATCAATAACTAACATTACAATAAAAATATCAAGCTCATTTGAAACGCGACAGGACAAAATTTTATATACAATAAATATACTCTAATTCATTGTGTCTTTTCCCCCTCTTTACAAACAGCGAAGAAAAAACAAAACAAACACATACGCATATACAAAAAGAAAACCCTCAAAAGGGTTTTTTCCTCTCTTCTTTTGCCACTTTTAATTTTACACCAGTAATCTAGTATCATTCTCTCTCTTCCCCTCCACCTTTTTTACAATCGTTCTTTAGTGAATGTTCAAGGTTACAACAGCACCGACTTATGGCCGTTTTTCAAACATACGACCATCGCAGCATCCCCAAGGACTATCAGTATTATTCTTGCTTGCAAAGCTTTCTTTTTCCTAAAAAATAAATATCCCCAATAAGGGGAAAGATCATGTCCCACTCAGACAGCAGGGAGCCCTCCTCTGGCTGATATCTCTTACCTTCTGCTCTTTCACAGCTACTCCTTCCTCTTCCTCCTGAATCCCGGACAACAGGCTGTCATCCTCTTCCTTTGACTGCTCCAGCTCATCTTCAGGCATTGCAAGAACATATTCTGGGATGCTACTGAACGAGTCCATCTGGTCCTCTTCTTTCTGCCATTGGACAGAGGAAAAATACCACTCACTGTTAAGCCACACAGTCAAATCAGCCTTCAAGCAATGGCCAGCCGCTAAATCTGAAAGAAGGCGGTGCGGCTAATTTTGAACTTTCACATGACATTTGCTCCATTTGATTTTTCAGATCTGCTCCAAGGGCTTATCCTCGACTTATGATCACAACGGAGCCTGGGACTGATGTCCCTTAAGTGAGACATGTGTTAAGCGAGGTTCATCCCATTGGATGGCTTTCCTGGCCGCGTTTGTGAAGCGAATCGCTGCAGCAGTTAAATTCGCAACACGGTTATTCAAGGAATCGGGCTTCCCCCATGGATTTTGCCCGATCGGAAGGAAGGTCGCAAAAGGGGATTGCATGTCCTCGAGACCTTGCAACCGTCATACATATGAGCCAGCTGTCAATCATCGGCGGGTAAGTCATGAGATCATGGGAATGCTGCAACGGTCATAAGTGTGAAAAATAGCAACAGTACTTAGACTTATATACCACTTCATAGAGCTTTGCAGCACTCCCTAAGCCAGTGGTCACCAACCTGTGAGCCAAGGCCCACCAATGGGCTGTGAGAAACGTTTGGTGGTCCACAGGAAAATTTGAAGATTTGAATTTTTTTATATAGTTGTATAGTTCCTCTGTGTGTACACGTGTGTGACTGTCTGTTTGTATGTTTGCGTCTTTCTCTTTCTGTCTGCCTTTCTCTGTCTCTCTCCGTTTCTGTCTGTCTATCTCCTTCAAGCAGGAACAAATATCACACTAAAATGTGTAATACTTAAATTATTTTGTAATAATTAAACTAACTTTTAAATTTTTGCTACAATTAAACTAATTTTTATAAATTTGCTACAATTAAACAACCTTTAAAGATTTTGTTATGATTAAATAAGCTTTTCTTAATGTTGTTATATTAAATAGGTGCCTTTTATACTAATAAAATGGAAGTTCTCTGATCATTATTTTACAAATGTATGTATCTTTCAGAAAAATTCATATTAGTGGTCCGCGGGATTTATAATTATGAATGTAGTGGTCCTTGAGGTCCAAAAGGTTGGCGACCACTGCTCTAAGCAGTTTACAATGTCAGCATATTGCTCCTAACAATCTGAGTCCTATAATGGCCATTAAGTCTCCTTTTTTCAGTGCCATTGTACTTTCAAATGGTCACTAACAATCTGTTGTAAGTTGAGGACTACATGCACTTTGTGTGATACCCATTCAAGCTACGTAATAGAGGAATTATTTGTTAAACGGTTGAAATTTTTTTTTTTATTTACGTTTTCGATTAATATACGGCCCTCCCCCCGAAGGACCCAGGGCGGTGTACAGCCGATTAAAACCACACAATATCAATGAGTTCTAACCTAGAGAGGCAGGTCCTAGCCCCAAGTATTTATGAAATGCATAGAAGCACAGCAGAAGCCCTGATGGGAAACCATCAAGAGAAAAAAGTAATTACGCTAAAGAATATTGGGACGGAATTTATACTTGGTTAAGAGAAATATTAGAAATGCAGATAGAGATTAAACCTGAACTTTTTAAAATAGGTACGGTTCCAGAAAAATTTAATAAGCAATCTATAAATTTGTTTTCGGAGATTTTCACAGGTACAGGTATGTAGGTCCAGGCGTGTTCGGGTCTTTTCCCATGTAGAGTGAAAAGTCTCTTGGCGACTAGCAAGAACTAGTCAGACTAGCAAGAAGCCAAAAAGACTAGCAAGAAGCCAAAAGCACCAGCCTGAAGATGGCAAGTGAGATCTT
>JANHFO010005044.1:25109-39516 GCA_032468095.1 Pareas carinatus
TATGGCTGTACACCGCCCTGGGTCCCTTCGGGGAGAAGGGCGGTATAGAAGTTTCAACAAATAAAAATAAATAAAAAATAAAATACTTACAACTTCCAAATTCTGTTTTCTGAAACAAGATAGCATGGATCTGAAGCACCTTCTGTAGGCCACTGTCCAAATATTTGAAGAATGCTACCAGATCCCCTCTCACTTTTCATCAAACATTCTCAGTCTGTGGAAAGTTATTCACAGAATGTACTTTCCAATCCTCTGATTTTTGCCCTTCGCCGAATCTGTTGCAATTTCTGTGAACTTTTCTTAAAATGGAGTTCCCAAGATTAAATCCAATACTCAAGGAGGGGAGCCTACTCGTGTGAGAAACAGAAGAATTGTGACTTCCCATGATCGGGGAAACAATACTTGAGTTGATGTTACCTGGAGATACATCTGCCTTTTTTTTTTGTAGCTATTTGACACCGCTGACTCACATTCCATTAGTAATCAATTTTTATTTCAGGTTCTGTTTTAAATAGTCGTTAATCAGCAACAGCAAATCACCCCACAGCGATATCGACAAAATGACATAGTTTTATGGTATAGCCAGATGCCAACTTTGTCAACATTAGGTGTGTCATAATATGGCCAGAGATGCCATTAACAAAGTTATACTGTCTTCCCTATATCCCTGCAGGGTGATCTGATGTTGTTGGTTAATAACTAAGACCTGAGGATTAAATACATGTAGTCTTCAACTTGCAACGGTTCATTTAATGACCGAAGTTGCAATGACACTGAAAAAAAGTATGGGGTAAAGCATTTTATAAATAAAGGGATTAATAGAGATAAGTAAAAAAAAAGAAAGTAAAAAGTAAAAAATGAATGTGATAACTTGGACATGTTTAAAAGTCAATGTTTCATATATGTTTTGGATTAATGTAAAAGATATATTTTGGGAAGAGGTATTTGATATGGAAAGGGTAGGGGGGAAAGTAATAGAAAAAGAAAATTTGGGTCCCCCCCATAAAATGTATGTAAATTGAGAGATAAAATTAAAAAAAAAATAGATTGTGACTGGTGGTAAAAGAAGGTTAGAAAGAATGAAGAGGAAGGAAAGAAGGGAGAAGAAGGAAGAAGAGAAAAGGAAAGTTTAGAAAGGAAGGATAAGATGGAGATGGAAGGGCGAGCGGAAAAAGAAAGAAAACAACAAGAAAGAGTATAGAAATATGTGAAATGTGGAAATTTTGTTAAAAAAAGATTCCATATATTGCCAAAGGAAAAGTGAAGATTGTGTTACAAAAGATCTTAAATGATAAACGATGTAGAACTTAAATCTAAAATATATTGTTAAATTTATTTATATTGGCTGTAACCCCTCGACTGTATCTATGCACTTTTGTTTAATAATATTTTTTTTTAAAAAAGTGACTTATGACCATTTTTCACAGGTATGACTGTTGCAGCATCCCCGTCATCATGTGATTTATATTCAGATGGCTCATATTTACGACAGTTGCCGTGCGCTTGGGGTCATTGGGATCACTTTTTACAACCTCCTGACCAGTAAAGTCAGAGGGGAAACCAGTTTCACTTAATGACCGCATGACTCATTTACTAACGGTGGTGATTCCGTTAACAAGTGTGGCAGGAAAAGTTGTAAAACGGGGCAAATCTCACTCAGCAACAGACATGTTGGGTTCAAATGTGACTGTAAGTCGAGGACTGACTTACCGACTGCGGCATATTCAGTGTATTCCAATTGTATATCCAACACATGGCTGACTTACCATGGAAGCGTTTATTATGTTTCCTAATATATTACAATTACAGTCGAGTGTTTTGACTGAGATCATTCTACGTCATATATATGGTTGTTTGGTTTTGGGCTTTACCTTGGCATGCAAATCCAGGTGTTAATAGTTTGCAAGTCACAGTTTGTAACACTGTATGTTGTGTAAAACTAACCTGTGGCAAAGAATGACTTGGCAAAATATTTCTTTAGGGAACGATTTTTCAAGAAAGGAAGCGTGTCCCTTCTGTGTGTGCGATTCTACAGTGTCTTATTTCCTCCAGATTCTCTATCGCCTTTTTTATTCTGCATTTCTTCCTTGTATGAACAGAGACGGTTGGTCTGGTGGTTAAGACACGAAAAGCCAGGAGGCTTTGAGTTCAAGTCCCAGCTAAGTCCTTGAAAGCCAGCTGGGTAACTTTGGGCCAGTCTCTTTCAGCCAGACCCACCTCATAGGGTTGTCGTTGTGAGAAAAATAGGAGGAAGAAGGGGTGTTGGACATGTTTGCCACCCTGACTTAAAAGACCCAGTTTGGGCCCTGCCTTGGGCTATGGAACCTAGTTGAGTGATTTGGGGCCAATCACCAGGAGACCATGAGTTCTAGTCCTGCCTTAGGAATGAAAGCCGTCTGTGTGACTTTGGGCCAATCACCAGGAGACTGTGTGTTCTAGTCCCACCTTAGGCATGTAAGGTGGTTGGGTAACTCTGAGCCAATCACCAGGAGATTCTTGAGTTCTAGTCCCATCTTAGCCATGAAAGCTAGCTGGGTGACTGTGGGGGGCATTCATGTTCTCTCACCTCATAAGGTGTTGTTGTTGTGGGGAAAATAGGAGGAGGAAGATGTGTTGGATACCTTTGTCTCCTTGAGATGGTTGCAAAGATAATAAAGGCAGGATAGATATAAATAAATAATAATAAAATAATAAATGAATGGTCAGTTTTCCATTTCTGAATCTATGTTGAACACTGCCTTGGCTTGGTTGATGTTTGTTAGTTGTTTAAAATACTCCAGGATTCTTATTTCCAAAATGGAGGAGTAACATAATTGTGGGAATGCTCATTAGAATTGGTGAATGATATCAGATAAATCTTGATGAGGTTTGTAGCTTATGCAGATGTTAAACACCAGCTATCTTGCCAAAAAGACATTAGTGGTGCTGTTTGAGAAAGGGAAAGAATTTATAGTGATCAAAAATACCCTCCTGAACACTTGCTTCCAGACACCCCCCCCACACACACACCCCCCAATTTGCCAGAAGGGCAAAACATATCCTGAAATGCTTCCTTTCAGAGATTGACTTAATCTTGTTCTTGGTGAACTTCAGAAGAGATATGCAAAAGCAGCCTTCAGTCAAGATGCAAAGAGATAAAGAGTTTGCTAATCACCCAAAACACAAATAGAACAAGAAAGAAATAATCACCCACGCCTACAGGGTATTCAGAAATAATAGTATGGGATGGGGCTAGGAATTTCTCAGAAGGCTGAGAATTTCAGCAGCCCCATGTCTAGAGAGTTATAGGTTCTCCACTTTTGTATTAAAGAATTGAAAACATGGAGAAAAAGTGGATTTTCAGCTGGGATCTGGTTCATTGAATCGTCCTAAGTGTGAGACCATTTTTAGACACACAGGCGCACAACACCTAGTTCAGGAATGGACAAAACAGATGCTCCACTGCTCTGCTACTGCCCAGGCAATTGGGATGAAAATGGACTTGAATGTTTTATTATTATCTTAGAAATTTTTAAATGTTGTTTTATTTTATTTGATTTTTTTTAATCCCACTTTTATTACTTGGTAAGTACCTCAGGGCAGTGGACACACCTAATACTCCTTCCTCCACCTATTTTCCCCACAACAACAATCCTCTGAGGTGGGTTGGACTGAGAGAGAGTGACTAGACCGAAGTCACTCAGTTGGCTTTCAAACCTAAAGGGAGAACTAGAACTTACAGTCTCCTGGTTTCAAAGCCGGCACCTTAACCAATATATCAAACTGACTCTCCTGTGTACAAACACAAAATGACTTATGTATAATTAAATATTGTTTATGCTACAAAATGTTGTTTTTAAATTTGTTCACCATCCAGGACTATTTTGTTCAGATAGGGAGCTATATATAAATGGCTTCAATCAATCAATTAATCATTCACCAGTCAAGGAGACCAATTGTTTCTTCTCACTGGAAGAAGGAATTGCCTTACAAACCACAGTAATAGAATAAAAAAATAATAATAGAAAAATATATATTCATTAATGCTGCATTTGTTTTAAAGTAATAATTACTTCATGTCCACTGTAAATAAAGTTAAAGGGCGTGGTGGCTCAGCAGATAAAGACGCTGAGGTTGTCGATCAGAAGGTCATCAGTTCGTCTGTTCGAATTCTTAGCACCGCGTAACAGAGTGAGTTCCCATTACTCGCCCAGCTTCTGCCAACCTAGCAGTTCAAAAATATGTAAAAATGCAAGTAGGAAAATAGGAACCACTTCAGTGAGAAGGTAACAGCGCTCCGTGCGCCTTAGGTGTCTAGTTGTGCTGGCCACATGACCATGGGAACGTCTTCGGACAGAGATGAGCACCACCCCTACAGTCAGTTACGACTAGCACGCTTTTAAAAATAAAATTAAAACAAAATCTGTGCTTTGGAAATTAGCTATTTCACCTTTTCTTACAAAGCATTCTCTCCAGTGCTGCTGCCTTCTTAGGAGTTGCCAGTTGAAGGAACAATCAAACACGTGTTCTGTCTCGCCTCATGCAAAGCTTAATTTGGATATTTTTTTCCATGTTGTTGTTAAAGGTGTGGTGTTGAAAGGGCCGACTGGAATATTTGCTTGCTTATTTCGAATTGGCTTATTTAGAGCTTGGCTTACTTGTTATTTGGAAAACGGATCTCACCTAGCCATTATTGTGCAGTGTTTTAAGATTATTGGGCTAAACATCCAGGTTCAACTTCATATTCATCTAGGACAGAGGTCTCCAACCTTGATCCCTTTAAGGCTTTTGGACTTCAATTCCCAGAATTCCTTAGCCAGCACAGCTGGCTATGGAATTCTGGGAGTTGAAGTCCACAAACCTTGAAGGAACCAAGGTTGGAGACCTCTGATCTAGGAAGTTCCCTGGGTGACCTTGGAATAAGTTATTGGACTTGTTCGTACACCATACTAAGTCTTGTTTTGGCTAAATGTATTGTGTGGATTCAGCTGTTATAATATGGAAACCATAACCTAAAACTACAGATATTGGAAGGGACTTTTGAAGTGGAGATCTTCTAGCCCAACAGCCCTGCCCCAAAAGGTGATCTTATACCATTTCAATTAAATGGCTGCCCAATCTCTTCTTAAAAGCCTCCGGTGATGGTTCTGCAAACCTTATTACCTGCTGATTATTTCATAAACCATGCTGGCTGGGAAATTCTGGGAGTTGAAGTCCACCCATTTTAAAGAGGTTGAGAAACACAATTTACCACAGCTACATATAATGACTATTGACCATCTTTTGAGTGGATTTCAATGTAAGGAAAAGGACTCTTGTTCCAGGTCTGTGCATCCAACTGGCCATAGTTAGCCACAGAATTTTGGTCTAGGTCAGTGGCCCCCAACCTTTTGGCCGCCAGGGAGAAAGGTTTTTCCGGGGACCAAAGTGGACGTGGTTTTGCATGCTGCCTACATCCCATCAATGGGGCTTAGCTTGTTTGCATGGGCTGGTTGCTGGCATGCCATGAACTGGTCTCCCGTTCCAGGTTGGTGAACTCTGGTCTAGATGACCATTATCCTCATCCAACAGGACTCTTCAATTGTTCTTATGAGTTCCTTCTTTTTGCCTTGGTGGTCCAAAGGCTTTAGAATAATTAGTGGGACCCAAGGAAAGCAAAACTGAGAGCCACTAACATGCAATCTGCTCTAATGATCCCTAATAATCCCTAATGATCCACCTGAGGGAAATTTCAAGGAAAGAGGCTAACAAATCTGAGGCACTGTTTTGGTGAGCCATTCCTCCCTTGCTTTCTCCCAAACTTTGATTGTTCAATTGAGCCAGTTCAGAGGTAGAAGCCAGGTCATTTTGCTTTCCAGGAATTCTCACCTAAGATTGGAATAAGCGGAACAGATTTTATTTTATTTTATTATTTTAATTTTTTTTAATTTATATACCGCCCTTCTCCCGAAGGACCCAGGGCGGTGGTGAATGTAAATTGATTTCTGATTGATTAAATATCAAAGATTTTATCAACTCCCTTGAAGATCAGGGAAGGGAGAGGAACTGAGGTGTTGAAGATGAAGCAAATAGCAACAAGGCTTTCATAAGTATAAAGAGGGAAGGGTTCACACATTCCCACAAGTGAAGAAGGGGATGGTGCAATTGATGTTGTTGGCAGAGATAACAATACTATTTTGAGTAATGGAAAGATTTTGTCTAGCTGCATTTCTACTTGTTCGGGCTGTATGCTTCATAGAAATGAAACTTTAACTCTGATATTGGGTGGTTAGAATGTGTGCTACAGTTATTTTAGAGCAAAACATTTTATTCTTATATCTGTACCAAAGAAAGTTAGAAGTTATTATTCTTTTTCATATTTTTCTTCCCCTTTTTTTCTTGCATTCCCAACTGGGCCCTTTGACAACCCTTTTTCTTTTAACTTCTTGATGTTTCCTTGCATTTTATCTTCTTCTGAAACATAACATTTTGGGGCAGAAGGAGCTGACTAGTAATTGCTTATCTTGAATGCTGAGTGCCCTGAACTTACAGGAGACTATTATGATGCTTAATGATCATGTATTTTGAATCTATACCTTATCACAGATAAAGAGAGAAGAAATTATCAATAAAGGCCATTGACCCTTCTATGGATAAGTGATAGTTTTCACCTTTCTTTCAAGCTATTCATGGCTGAAAACCAAATACCCCCCCCTCTAATTTTATCTTTCAAAGAACCATCTGAGGGAAATGTGACTGAAAGGTTGTCTGGATTTGCATATTTGCTAAGTCAAGGTTTGGTAATGATCACATTGGGGGTGGATGGGTTAACTGATATTGTCTCAGTGGGCATAATCTTCTAAGCTAAGACTCACCCAATTGTACTAAGATTTAGCATGAATTACAAAGCCAGTCTTAAATCTGTTTGTATATCAATTCTGGGAGTTGAAGTCCACCCTACACCCCCCCCCTTAAATGTCTATGGAGATTCTCAGTCATCCAGGTCTTAGGTTGTCTCAAATGTGCCTTTCCCCCCTCCCCTTTCTTCAAAAGGCTACTGGACCCTGTTCTTTTTTTTTTTTTTAAAAAGTCCAGTTTCCTTAAAAAAAAAGCATCTTTGAGACACCCCTCTTAAAATTGCTGAAGTTAAGAAATGCCCTAAATCTTCAGGAACTTGTCCACTTGACATAGAAAAAAGAAACAATGCAATTGCTAGCAGAGAAATTCTGAATTTTACTATGGAGCAGGTAAAAAAATGCTTCCACCAAACGCCTCGCTTTTACATGAAAGGGAATATACCTGTCCTAGGATAATGCTGCAGGATCCAATTTGGGTCAGAGGTTTTAAGTTTTCTGAGCTTTCGGACTCATTCTCCCTGTGATATTTATACGGTGCTTGTTGTGTGTGGCTTTTAAGTTTAAATTCATGAGCCTGCTTTCTACAGTGAGGGAAAAGCAAGCCTCTTCTTCCTCCACATTTATCTACATCACCCATGATTTTAGACTCCTTTGTCCCTGTCTCCCCTTACCCTCATTCCAAGCTACAGACCACTTCCTCACTTTCCGAGAAGATTCTCCCTATGTTTATTTCTATAAGGGTTGTGTTATTACATTTATCAATAGGGGGCAAGTTTGAAAAAGGTAACGTTTCATGGATTTACTGTCCCACCTGAGCTGCTTCTATATCAAGCGGTGGTTTGTGTACAATGAGTTGAGAAACACTTTTGTAAGATCAGAGCAAACACGTCTGTGCTTGTTGATGTGCAATCTTCAGTTTAGTTTCCTGAATTCACTTCAAAGTCTCTGTTTCATCTTGCGCCCTATGTGCTTTTTTTAAAAAAAAGAATGTCTTAGTTATGGGGGGGGGTCACTCTGTCTCTTTTTGACGATATTTCAGCTCACCCGAGTCTTTTTCCACATCCTTAGTTGCCTTGTGGAAGCCATCTAGATTGTCCTACTTGAATCCAAGGCTGGAATATAAACCAATTAAGCAAGACTCTAGCTTCGTTCTTCTTTACTGCATGCCTTAGGAGATGGTTTAAGTCCCTGGCCTTGCAAGGTCCAGAAGCATGGCTTAACTTTTGAAGCACAATATTAGAAGAAAAAAAAAGATGTTGAGACTCCGAAAAGAGCACAGAGAAGAGCAACAAAGAGGATTAGGGGGCTAAAGGCTAAAACCTATGAAGAATGGTTGCAGGAATTGCGTATATCTAGTCTAGTGAAAAGAAGCATCGGGGGGTGTGTGGAATGATAGCAAGCTAGAACGCAGAAGAAATACCCTAACAGTTAGAACAATAAAATAGTAGAAAGGCTTGCCTTCAGAAGTTGTGGATGCCAGAGATGTTTAAAAAGAGATTGGACATCCATTTGTCTGAAATGGACCCAACAGCTCCTGGCTGCCTTGATCCCTCCTATAGGGTCTTCTGCTTGGGGCGTTGGACTAGAAGACCTCCAGGGTCCCTTCCAGCTCTGTCATTCTGTGACCCTATTAAGCTGCCAGCAAAGACTCCACCTGAAGCCTGCCTTCTTGGATCCTGCTGCTTTCTGCCCTGCTGCCCACCCCTTGCCCACGGGCCAGGCACACACCCATCATCCAGACAGATCCCCCAGGCTCCAGGCTTCCTTCAGACTTCCATTGTCTTGCTAAGTTTCCATTGCCTTGTGCAAATGGGCCAGTGGAAAGAACGCTGCAGGGGCAGGAGATAAGGTGAGCAAACAGGGCCCTTAACTTCTGTATGCATGTGCAAAAAAAAGGGGGCTGGGTGTTCTTTCAATTCCACCCCTAACCTTCCCACCAACCTCCTCCTCCCCCCTCCCTTTCCTTCATGCATTTGGAAAGTTTGTCTATTTGGAGAATGGGGGGTGGGTTGTAGGGATGATGGATAGGAGGGATCAAGGCAGCCAGGAGCTGTTGGGTCCAGTTTAGAAGAGCTGGACCTGCTTTTATCAACAGCCTTTATAAGTCAAGAGAGATAGCAGGTCAACCTGTTGCTGGTGAGAGATAAGCTATCAAGGGCTGGAGACACCGAAGGAGCAGGTACAGGGACCTCTGCTTCCATCTCTTCTTCTGGCCTCTGCAACTTCTTTCTCATTCCTGGTTCCTGGGTCTCTGTGCTTCATCAGACAATTCATGCTTTCTGCCTTTTATTCCTCTCAATCATCAATTTTAAACTATCCGGTTGCAGCATCGATCCTAGTCCGGAGGTGGTTCTTCCAATTTTTAATTTTGGGGAGCGAAGGCCAAATTTCTCAACTGGAGGAAAACCAAACGTTTTAGGCATCAATTTTCATAGCATTGCTTGGAAATCCTCAAAATACAAATTGTGAGGAAACAGATTTTTACTCTCTCTCTCTCTCTCCCTTCCTCCCTCCCCCTCTCTTCTCTCTCTCTCTCTCTTCTTCTTCTCTTTCTCTCCCTGTATACAATTAATTTGGCCTCTTTGGCCACCCCTAAGGAAAATAATTCTTGTATCCTATTTCAGTGTAGCCTTTTGGAAGAATAGAAAATACTGCTGGATGAAAGCAAGGTTTGTATAAATATCCTATTTCCAGATTGGGGGGTCGGGGTGACCAGATTGTTTTAAATTTAATTATCGGGAAAAATCTATTGCCCTTGTACATGGAGTTTGATTTTTTAAATAAGAGAATGATTGTAGCAGTCTTGCAGTCAGACTAAAACCATCCTTGTTGCTCTTAAGGGACTCATTTATTCCAGAGTGAATCTTGTGGTCTTGTAGTTAATTCTACCACAAGGAATCGGTGCCGCAAAGTTCTTAGTTGCTCTTTAGTTAACTTGAATGGATTGATTTCAGTTTTTTTGATGAGAGTTAAATTCCCCGCGGACTAATACCCATAACATAATGGGAACAGATTTAAATCAATTTTTTTTTTGAAGATTGGAGTTTTCTTTTAGCATTCTTTCTTTCTCCTGGAAGAAAATCCATTGAATTCAATGGGATTTACCTCTGATTTGATATATTTGTTATGGGGACATGTAGAGGAGCTGCTGTAGTAACTACCTGAGGTGAATGAATTAACTCCCGCTTAGCGAATCTCTTCATTTCTTTCTCACAGAAAATTTCACACGATGGAAATTTAATAAGCTAATGTGCTAAATTGAAAAAAATAATATTTTGATTAAGACCTTGGCGAGACCACAGTCTATGAAGACCATGCTTTTAATTGTGTACAGCTGTTGGATTCATTTCTAAATGTTTAGCATGATCATTTTTACTGCTATTGCTTTTTATAAAGTCCTACTGGCGTTTCCTACCTCTGCCTTTATCATACTTTATATAGTTTTAATGTCAATATTAATTATAATTTCACCAGGAGATTTTAGTACTATAATGGTTGCATACTTTTAGATTAATATTTCTGCTTTTTTTCTCCTTTATTTTTGGTTTTCATCTTTTATGTTAACATCCTATCACATTATTTTAAGCTGCACTATGTTGCCCTTTGGTCTTAATTATTTATATTTGATATCTGATGTTGCTTTATTGTTGTGACCAGTGCTTTTTTTTGTAAAGAAAAAAGGTGCGGGAACTCATATCTTGTTAGTCTTTTATTTTAAAAAAATTATATATTCAGTTCTTAACATAAATTTAATTTATTGTATTTAAGGCAAAAAAAAGATGCGGAATTATGACAAAAAAAGCACTGGTTGTGGCAGTAATCTTCAAAATTAGTTCTTTTTTCCACTGTACATTGTTTAGGCTGTGTAGAAATGATGATGAATTGCCTTCCTGTAATAGTATTTTATGCAGGTCAGTGACCTAGATTAAGCTTGATTGATTATAGATGATCATCCATTGGCACTCCGCCTTTATTTAAATAGATTAGAAAACATGATAAAATATTTCATGGCTGTATCTAAGCAAGAGGTTCAGATCTGAGTTTAGAGGCAGTCGGTGTGAGGTCTTAGTTTTCAGTTTTAAAAATAAAGAGAAAAGTAGAGAAAGCTTTGCGATGAATATAGTTCAAGTAGACCTGAGGAGGGGTACGATCTCAAAAGCTTATTCCTGTTGGTGTCACTTAAGGACATGCAGGGATGAGTTTGAACTGGGTGTTTTAGAATGGAACTCTTTAGCCTTTTTGCTCTGAAAACACACATTTCTGATTTTCAGGATCGAATACACAGAAAAAAATAGGAGGAAAATATAATTTTTCCTTTCCCAGGACAAACAGAATCAAAAGTTCTTGTAAATATTCCGTGGGTTTCTTCTTACTTTATACATCTCTTTATCCAAAGTAGTAAAGTCCAAATCACAGGGTGTACTAAAAATGGCTTCTCTCTCTATATATATTTAATCTTCCTTATGTTATGGAGTAAATTCTTGTTAAATACTTTTCAGTATTTTAAATCACATGGTTAATTCAAGAGCCAGGATGGTGCAGTGGTTAAAAGCAGCACAGCCAGGTTATTTCTGCTGACTGCCATCTGCCATTAGCCATCAAAAGTTCAGCAGTTCGATTCTCCCTGGCGCAAGGTTGACTCAGCCTTCCATCCTTCCAAGGTCTGGTAAAATGGGAACCCAGATTGTTGGGGGCAATAGGCTTACTGTGCTAACTGTGTAAAGTGCTTAGAGAGTACTGAAAAGCATTGTTAAGCGGTATACAAGTCTAAATGATAATGATAATGATAATAATTTGCAAGAGAAGTTCAGTTACTGGGTAAGTGACTTATAATAAGAAGCATCTGCATCTCTACTGCCGGATACCTTTTACCTTGCTCACAAGGACACTGTGTGTGTACGAGGATGTCTATGAAGATCAATTTTCTATCTTGTTCAGGGCCCTCTTGTGTGGTTTAAAATTTGGGGGTGAAGGCTTATCGTGTGAATACATTTCTGGTTCCAGGAACTGTTCAACCAAGTTGTGGTTTTAGCTTACTAAGAGAGGGACAGTGTAGTGTAGTGGTTAAAGTGCTGGGCTTGGGTGAGATGGACCAGGATGGAGCAAATCCTAAATCTCTGCCCAACTCCTGACTTGTTAAGGTGGGGATAAAATCAAAGGAGGTGGCCTTGCAGAAAAGGTCAGAATAAAATCAAAAGAGATTAAAATAAGTAAATTAAGCATCCATTCTTTCTTTTCCTAGCAGGTGGGAACGTTTCTAAGAAGGCCATGGAAGAAACTTCCTCATCCTATAAGACTGTCTTTTCTTTTGGACGTTTCAAAGTCCGGAAATTACAAAATGGCGCCTCCTCGGAGCAAGTCAACCACGCTCCTAAACCTTCAGCAGATCTTCCGTCTTCCACGCAAGGAGAAGAAAACGGATCCCTTTCGGCGCCACCCGATTATGAGACTTCAATTGATGCCTGTCCTCGCTATGAGTTTTATGCACTCTCCGCGCCTCCTGGACGTCGGAAGAACCGGCCCACGCTGGATATGCTGAGGAATGCAGAACCGGTAAGAGGATCCAGCTCCATTTGATCAGGGAGAAGAAGTTGGCTTTCTTCTCCATGACAACATCGGCTAGGGAGACCTAACTGTGGTTTCTTGAATCATGTTTTACTAAACTGCAGTTGACTGAGTTCACATGAAATGCTGAGTTACAAACTGGCTTCAAATAGCCAAATTATTAAGAAAATGGCCAAATTGAAAAAGAGACCAGACAGACAGTTCTCTGGAATGGTCTCCTGCTTGAGCAGCGGGTTGGACTACAAGACCTCTAAGGTCCCTTCCAACTCTTTGTTTTCTGTTATTATTTCAGGCAGGCTCATCCATTGATTCCAATCATAATATGGTTTGTTGATTTCCACTTAGCAAGCTGCCTGAATCCTAACATTATGGTTTACAAATCATGCTTTAGAGGTTAATTAATTGAGAGATCCCCATCTGTTGCATTTTAAAAAAATAAACCATGCTTAGAATAACCATGACTTTGGGGCAAAGTGTAAAACAAATCATTGCGGGTTTCAAATCATCAGTTTTGGCCTCTGGTCATGCATGAACCAGATTATTTTTATACAGTGCACTAAATTGCGGAATGCAGAATAAAAATTTGCTAGCTTCTCCCTACAGGCCCAAACCATGTAGGCTAGACTGATTTTTCAAAATCCAAATCACAAGCGAGCAATTCCCAACTTGACTCGGCACTGTACAGTATAGGAACCCAATTGCTTTGTTCTACGTGATTAAAAAAACAATTTAACACAGTGTGTTGAGTCTCCGTGGGTCACAAAAAGATCAGTCTTTCCCCACAAAGTCATATTTTGTGGTAACAATGGAGCCCCAAATCCAGCGTATTTGGAGAGCATCCAGTGTAGAGGAGAGCAGCCATAAAATGTGAAGACTTGTAGAACTACGGTATAGACTAGAGATTCACCTTGGATCTAATTTCAGTTTCTTTTCTTTTTTATTATCTTCTTTGTTTGTATAGGGGAATGGGCAGATGTGTCCTAGGGGCTCAGACTGTGCTGACCCAAGTATAGAATCTGGATCTAAGGATGGGGAGGAGAAGGACGTGGAAGACCCCAAACCGAAAGGAGAGCCCATTAGATTTGGCTGGGTGACAGGAGTCATGGTAAAGTTCACTATGCAGTGCATGAATTCATTGGACCCAGGAGGGGTGAGATCTCAACAACCCCAAAAGTAGGAAACATTAATTGAGAAGAAACAAAGCTTGGAACGGCAACTGCTTGACTTTCATCATTAAGTTGGTGCTTTCTAAAGTAAAATAACATGCCATGAGAGCCAGTTTGGCCTAGTGGTTAAGGCATCCGCCTAGAAACCAGGAGACCCTGAGTTCTAGTCCTGTCTTAGGAATGAAAGCTGGCTGGATGACTTTGGGCCAATCACCAGGTGACTGAGTTCTAATCCCACCTTAGGCATGTCAGACGGTTGGGTGACTCTTCAGCCAATCAACAGGAGATTCTTGAGTTCTAGTCCCACCTTAGGCATGAAAGTTGATTGGGTGGCTGAGCCCAGTCCTTCTCTCTCAGCTCAACCCACCTCGCAGGGTGGTTGTTGTGGGGAAAATGAGAGGAGGAAAGAGCGTTACGTGTGTTTGCTGCCTTGAGTGATTTACGAAACTAAAAAAGACGGGATAAAAATGAAAATAATAAAATAATGAGACTTCGTGATTACTCCCAAATTTTCACTCCTGTGCTTTTTTCCTCGCCCCTCCCAAGATCCGGTGCATGCTGAACATTTGGGGTGTGATCCTTTATCTCCGTTTGCCCTGGATAACGGCCCAGGCCGGCATAGGTAAGATATTTTGTGAAATTAAAGTGGAAAGGCTTTCTTGATTTCACCTTCTCCCTACCATCAGTCTCAATTACAAACTAATATCATGTACAGGTACTTCTTGACTTACAACCATTTGTTTAGTGAATGTTCAAAGTTAAAATGGCACTGATAAAAAGTTGACTTCTTCTTCTTCTTCTTCTTCTTCTTTTTCTTCTTCTTCTTCTTCTTCTTCTTCTTCTTCTTCTTCTTCTTCTTCT
>JANHFO010005045.1:0-17901 GCA_032468095.1 Pareas carinatus
TCTATCTGCTTTTCTTAACTTTCTATCTCTTCCTTTGATTTCCATTTCCTCATTTCCACCTTTTTTCCTTTCCTTTCCCTTCTTTTTTTACTCCTCTTTTCCTCTATTTCTTGTTTTTTTCTATTTCCCCGTCAATCACCTATTCCATCCCTTCTCCATTTTCTCTCTTCTTTCCTTTTCTTCTTTCTCCTACTTTCTTACTACCTATATCTTGATTTATCTATACATACCCATACTTGCTTTCATATTTGATTCCGTCCCAAAAATAAATCATCCAATTATATCACAGTCACCTACATATCTTCCACACTTTAACCCTATTTTTTCCATTTCTTCTTTGCTTGATTTATACAAACATAACTTAATCCTAATTCATAAATTTTCCATTAATAATTTTTCCCCTCCCAAATTCCATCTCCAAATTATTAATCTCTATCGACACCAGTTATATAAACATATTACTCTTACCAATCATACAACTTGGACCTTAAATTTATATAACATTACATCAATCTATTTTCACTTATTTTGGAGAAAGGTTTTGTTGGATAACATAAAGAGACCTTAGTTTAGAAATATTGTGTATGTGTGTGTGTATACTTATCCTTTTCCTTTATTTATTTATTTATCTCATATGGCTGCTTTTCTTCCTTTTTTCATCCAAATTATTAGAGTAGAAAGATTTGGAAAGTTGCTCCTCCAAACAGTTTTCTGTAGAAGGTTACATTCCCTCTATATGTGTTTTACAGAAGAAAAATGGAAGGAAGATTAGAATTGATAATGGCCTGCAAAACATTAAAAAGAGGAGCTTTGCAAAGTATATATCATTCCTGAACATTAAAATAGTTTTGGCTGTTACAAGGCTGTCATAGTTGTTTCTGACTTCCAAGTGCAGCTTCTCTGGTAGCCTCAGCAGAAATATTGTCTGTGACTACAGTATATCAATAAACTAATAAACTGAAGTCAGCCTTTAAAGTAGTCACATGAAATTGCAAAGGATGCTTCAAGAGGTGTAACAGTTGGGCTAAAATGCTTAGTGAAGCACCGTTTTGCCCCAAGCATCCCTGGAGAAATTATGCAATTTTTTCTTATTTAAAAATAGTGGAAGCCTGGACTTCTTTATCTTTTATTTTCAAAACTAGGAACGTCTTCTGCTTTCTCTGCTTCCTGCTCACATAGCCATGGAAATGAAAGCTGAGATCATTCAAAGGTTACAAGGACCCAAAGCAGGCCAGCTGGAAAGTACAAACAACTTTCACAATTTGTATGTCAAAAGGCACACCAATGTAAGGTATTGTTTGAAGCCAGTTCTTGGAACTGTTTGATCCTATCCTTTTGTAGAGCTCTGCCAGTTGGCTTGGGGTCCTAATGGGGGAATCAAGTTAACAACTGATCCCACTTTCCCCCATTTCACCTCTGCCCTCCCCACATGTCCTTAAATTTTTATGTTTGGTTTTAATTTGTGTTTTAATGTATATTTTTAGACATTTTAATGACTGCATGCTGCCCAGTGTTATCTTATGATAAATTTTATAAATGGCTAATCAATTTTATAAATAAATAAATTGACGGCAGCAGCAAAAAAATTTTTTCGTCAATATAAAACTTAAAGAGAAATTACCTCATTTTTCCTGTTCTTTCTCTGATACTAATGCATAAGATAATTAAAATGTAACAGTGTGAAAATGTAAAACTTCAACAAATTTATTTTTGGAAAAAACTGTATTTAGTTGGGCATATTGAATTAAAATTTACCCTGCAGGCTGAAATTCTGGCTTTTATGAGAGATACAGAAATTAAGAAGAATAAGTTAGCTGATGGAATGACTTCAGTCAAATTTGATTAACTAACTCAAATTCAGTTGGTTTTCAAGACAGCAAAACTAGAATGTGTATCTGTTACAAGAATATGGTGAATTGTCATTATAAATAAATGGAATAATCAGCTTTGCCCATATCAGCCACATTCTGAGCTCATAGTATAAGTAATGGGAAAACAGTAGAATAGTGATTCTATAGCATTAAACCTCTGCATTCTTGTGACATTTAGCAAATTTGAAAAGCTGGTATATTTATGTCTGGCACAGTTATAAACTAGATTGAACTGCTGGAAAGTTGATAGTTTTGGAGGAAGTGGGAGACACACATCCCTCTCAACAACTGTGTTTAGGGCTAGGAAAGGGAAAGCTATCTTCTCAGCTTTGCAGCACTTCCTTAATAACCCTCCAGTAGCTATCTTTCGGGAACCAAGGAAACAGCAGGGACAAAACTGAGATGAGTTTTGTTAATTGCCTCCCAGCTTGCAAACACCAGGCCATTGACGCATTCCATACATACATTCATTCCATTTCAATCCTTTCCTTATAGCTAGGTGGCCATACTATTCTTTGTTGTAGTCTGGTGGTCATTCAGATTTTTGAAGCCCTGTTTGGTAGACTTACATTAGGTGAAATAGGAGATTTTTGCTACTATAGGATCTGTAGTAGCTGAGATGGGATCTTATTTTTTGCCCTTTGTTCGTAACATTAAAGAAAAAACAACCACCAGTCCCCTTCAAACTGGTTCTGAGGTTTGGGGAAGTGGAAGCAGTGACTATATGGAGATGTCTTCAGACTCTACAGGAATACCATTAGAGATCTCAGGGAAAGGAGACTTTAAGTGGCATAGTTCTAGATGAAGCCTGATGAATGCTGGAGGTCTGCCAGAATAGTTTTCAAGGTCTGGAATAAAATAATCACACATGTGACCAATCCACTAAAAATAGTTGTATAAATTGGCTCTTTGTAAATCCCTGGTGAAAAACTTTTGATGACCAAATCTGTTTGTTTTTGATAAAGAATTTGGAACATTCCCCATTCCTGGTTCTTTTAAATGAATGTTAAGGTAAAATAATTGCTTTTTAACTTGGAAAAAAATCAACAATGATAAATTCTTTTATGTGCAGCATTTTATATGCCGATATTGTGGGATTTACTCGCTTGGCTAGTGACTGCTCCCCTGGAGAACTGGTGCATATGCTGAATGAACTCTTTGGCAAGTTTGATCAAATTGCAAAAGTAAGTATGTATAAAAGCTTTGTTCATGGCTAACATTATAAAGTTGCCACTTTATTTTTTTAATCATAATAGGTAATAATGGCATGAGAAAAGTATTGCTGTCCTCATAGCTTCCAAAAATCCTTTCCTGCAAATAGCAGTTGCTTCTTTTGCAGCACTTGCTTTTGTCACATCCTAGCGTAAGGAGGGAGAAAATAAATTATTTTGAAACACCTCCAGTTAACAAAAATGAGAACAAAACACTATAAAATTTTAGAAATAATAAAAAAATACATTTGATTCATTAAATACAGTAATATTTTATTGGGGACCTGGAAGAAAAGCTCTTTGTTCTGTTTGGCTTCACTTTGAACTGTTCATTATTTACTTGCAGGTATATACTCATGTCAATGCACTATTGCAAGGCAATGTTTTTGAGTCCTAGAAATATCACTCATTACTCTAAGGTTCAATTTGTTGAATAGCAAAAATAGTTTTCATACTCTTTATCATCCTGATTGGCACATTAGTCACAGTAGATGTAGCATATGTTCCAGAATTTGCTTCCTCCTCTTTGATTGACCTACTCGTCCAGTCTTCTGTAAAGATCAACACCCAAATTATTCATTTAAATTCTATCAAAATTTGGGGTTTGCCATATAAAATTGCATTGCAAAAAACCATGTACCTTAGCGGAATTGGTATATCCTAGATTTTTCCTTGACATCTCCTTGTCTCGGGATAGGAAATTTGTCATGATATAGAGCCAGATATGCAAGCACATTCCCACATCAGCTGATCGTTGAATAGTGAGTTCCGAATATGCCCTGCTCTGCATCTCTGATTTTTTTGTTATGGAGAATTGCAGAAAACTAAGAACTTTGGTGAATAAGCTGACTTTTGGGCACCTCCCCAAACATTACTGAATGTGTCTAGGATCCCAAGAGGAGCAATGAAGTTTTGAATGAATTAAAGTAATGCTCAGACTTCATTTAAAGGATTAAGTTTATCCCATAAGAGAGATTAGCAATATAACAATATAGTATTATAGCTTAGAAAGTGTTGGTATTTCTGCAAATGCTCAAATAGAGATAGTAGCAAATATTCCAAGTTTAAAATGTCAAGCCTGTTCCCAAATGATCTGGCTAATTTTGTGCCATTAAGAAGAGTGTTGGCTTTAATTCCCTGGGAGTTTGGGTACAACATTGCTTGAGTATGTTTCTGATTTCATAACTCAGGAAAAGTAGGTCACTGGAAATGAGGAAGCACAGAGCCCTGGAATTTATTTCAGCTATGAACATTCTGATCCAGTCATCTCCTTATTTTTAGATGGAATACAATTGACGCTATCGGGTTCATCAGGTACTGCAGCTTTGCTGATAAGCTTTATGTTGCTGCCTTGACTGTCTTCTAACTGATTCCCCCACCCCTGTTTTTTCCCCTTTTTTAGGAAAATGAATGTATGAGAATTAAAATCTTAGGAGACTGCTACTACTGTGTGTCTGGCCTTCCTATATCACTACAAAATCATGCCAAGAATTGTGTGAAAATGGGACTGGATATGTGTGAAGCTATAAAGTTAGTAAATATTATACATATATGTGTGTATGTATATTTAAAATATATAAAATATGCCTTTCCTTCATAATTATAAAACAAAACTTAATAGTAAAGGTTTATGTCTCTTTCCCAAATTCTAATATTTAGCTCAATATTTTAAACTCAAATCTGATTTGGCAGTCTTGAATTTTTTTGTCCTGAAATTATGGCAGTGAAGAATATTAAAGTTTATTTTGTTCAGACACAGAAAGGACTTCTAAGGTTGCTGAAAGTATAAGTTTTAAAATAGAAAACTTTAAAACATTGCAATTCAGCAGAATTTAAAATAGGAGAATATCAGTCTTTTAGCAACAAGAGAAACATGTTCATTTGAAATTATACAGATTGAACAAAAACACTTTAAAGGCTACTTCAAACAAATTCTGACCTCTGGAGGCACATTTATTTGATGTGGAACGTGGAAAAAATCATGGTGAAATGAATTGAAACCTTTATTATCATAGTACAACATGTGTACAATGAGATTGACTACAAGTGTGTTCTACAAAGAAAGCTTGCTGTAAATTTGACTACATTCAGTGCAGTGTGAGTGATCACACTTCTTTTAAATATGTAGAGTTCACCAGTAATAATTTATGTGGCCAAGGCCAACAAGGGTTACAAATTAAGGAGGTTTTTAATGGGTTTTTTAACAAAGGTTTTAAGGGGTTCGGTAGGGCGGGTCTTTAAGGGAGCAGAAGGGTGTGAGGGCCCATCATGGAGGCCAGAGTACGGAGTGGGGGCATTGGGGGTCGGAATGGGGGAACTCCATGAGGATGAGGTATGCAACATCTCTGTTGTGTGTAGGAGGGGCAGGGGGCCAAATCTGGTAAAGGGCGCGCGTCCCTGACATACGAAAGCGGTGGCACGCGCCGACCCCCATAGATCTTCCTGTGATCTAGGTGGTAGAGGCTTTCAGGTCCAGGATCTTCAGTTGATGTTATGTAATGCCAGGTCCGTGGTTAATAAACCTCCCCCCCCATCCGCGAGTTGGTTCAGGAGGGGGGAGCGGACCTGGCGGGAATTACAGAGATCTGGTTGGGTCAGGAGGGGGGTGTCCCTCTCGTTGAGATGTGCCCACCAGGTTTTCGATCATTTCATCAACTGCGGGCTCAGGGGAGGGGAGGGGTATGGCGATCATAATTAAGGAGGAGTTCGTACTGAGGGATGCCACTGTTCCTCAAGTGGCAGGCTGTGAGCCCCTCCTGGTGAAGTGGGGCCCTGGGAGGCAGAAGGGTGTGCTGATTGCATACCTGGATCCCTGCCACGTGGTAGCAGCCCTGCCCGAGCTACTCAATGTCATCGCCGAGTGGCAATGGAGACTCCCAAACTTATAGGAGGACATGGAAACACTCGGGGGGACACACGCTGGACCTAGTTTTTACCTCTGGACAGTGGTTAGATGGTCGGAACTTAGGTGAGATAGTTATGGAGCCCCTGTCATGGTCTGACCATCTTCTCCTTCGGTTGAACTTCCCCATCGCCACACCCTGCCACAGGGAGGCGGAACAGACCAAATGGTTCCGCCCCAGGCGCTTGATGGACCCTAAGCAGTTCCAGACGAAGCTTGGGCCATTTCCTGAAGCCTTGACCCATGGCTCGGCCAGTGAGCTCGCGGCCGCCTGGAATTGGGCGGCGGGCGATGCCCTCTCCGAATCTGATCGATCTTTGCTTGGGACCTATATTAAGGCCTACCTGGACGTGATCAGAGTGGGTTAGAATAATTACTTCTCCGCTCTGATGGTGTCCGCGGAAAACCACCTCGCCGCCCTGTTTGGGGTGGCCCGCTCTCTCCACCGTTTGGAGGGGCGGGATGACCCTTTGCAGGGTTCGGCGGAGGAGTTTAGAGGTTATTTCCAGGAGAGGATCATGCAGATCTTGAGAACATCTGGGATGATTTTGATGCTGTTGCTCCCAAGGACATGGACAGGATTCTGGGTCGGCTTAAGGCAACCACATGTTTACTGGACCCGTGCCACTCCTGGTTGATGCTGGCTTCCCAGGAGGTGACACGAGGCTGGCTCCAGGGCATTGTGAATGCTTCTTTGGTGGAGGGTGTCATTCCGGTGGTGCAACCCCTTCTCAAGAAGCCTTCACTGGACCCAGCTGTTTTAAGTAATTATCATCCTGTTTCCAACCTTCCTTTCGTGGTGAAGGTTGTAGCAAGTGTGTTTGCTCGACAGCTCCCCCAGTACCTGGATGAAACTGTCTATCTAGATCCGCTCCAGTCTGGCTTCAGGCCTGGGTACAGCATGGAGACGGCATTGATCGTGTTGGTGGATGATCTCTGGAGGGCCCGAGATAGGGGTTGTTCCTCTATCCTGGTCCGATTAGACCTCTCAGTGTCTTTTGATACCATCGACCATGGTATCATGCTGCACCGGTTGGGGGGGTTGGGAGTGGAAGGCACCGTTTTTCGGTGGTTCTCCTCCTATCTCTCCGACCGGTCACAGACAGTGTTGACAGGGGGGGCAGAGGTCGACGCCGTGGTGCCTCACTTGTGGGGTGCCACAGGGGTCGGTCCTCTCGCCTCTCCTGTTCAACATTTATATGAAACTGGTGGGTGAGATCATCCGTGGCTTTGCGGTGGAGTACCATCAGTACGCTGATGATACTTAGCTCTACATCTCTACCCCAGGCCACCCCAACGATGACGTCGAGGTGATGTCCCAGTGCCTGGAGGCCATGCGGATCTGGATGGGGCGCAACAGACTCAAGCTCAATCCCTCCAAAACCGAGTGGCTGTGACTTCCGGCGTCCCGATATAATCAGCTTACTCCATTGCTGGCTATTGGGGGCGAAACTTTGACCCCCATGGAAAGGGTCCGCAACTTGGGTGTCCTCCTGGATGCACGGCTGTCCTTGGCTGATCATGTGGCAGCCGTCACCAGGAGGGCCTTCTACCAGGTTCACCTGGTACACCAGTTGCCCCCCTTTCTAGATCGGGATGCCATGCGGACGGTCACTTAAGCACTTGTCATGGCCCGCCTGGACTACTATAATGCTCTCTACATGGGGCTCCCCTTGGGATGTGTCCGGAAGCTCCAACTGGTACAGAATGTGGCCATGTGGGGGGTTATAGGGGCCAGTGGTAGGGTCCATGTGGCCCCCCTCCTGCGCAAGCTGCACTGGTTGCCAGTGGGCTTCCGGGTGCATTTCAAGGTGTTAGTGATGACCTTTAAAGTCCATGGCTTAGGACCTAGTTATCTACAGGACCGCATTCTGCCAGCAAATACCTCCTACTGATCTGTACACTCCCACAGAGAGGGTCTCCTCAAGGTGACATCAGCCAGACAATGTCGGCTGGCAACCCCCAGGGGGAAGGCTTTCTCTATGGTAGCTCCCACCCTCTAGAACGATCTCCCCCCAGAGATGCGAATTATCTCAGACCTCCGTGTTTTCCGCCATAAAAACTTATCTCTTCATTCAGGCTGGGTTGACCTAGTCACACCTTTCCCACTTAAATTTTTTATTAATTTTAAATATTTTAAATTTTTAATTGTGTTATAAATTGGTTTTACATTATCGGTCTTTTAAATTCAGCCACTCTATAAAATTATTTTTAAATTATTTTTTAACGTGTTGTTTGTATGTTGAAGGCCCTGGGTCCCTTCGGGGAGAAGGGCGGTATAGAAGTATAAATATAAATAAAATGAAATAAATAAATAAATATGTCCAGATTTTTTTCCATATCAAACAAATTTGGGTGTACCAATGCTTCCATAGTAGAGACCCACTTTGGGATTTTCATATATTTTTTGTTTAACTTTCTCCCATATCTCATATAGAGTATTCCTTACATAGTGGTTTTGGAAATATCTGTGAATCTTATTTTTGCCATACCATAAAAAAGAGTGCCATCCTAATAGTAAATCATACCCTTCTAAATATAACAAACTCTTATTGCTTAGCATTATTCTTTAATCCATGTTAAGACAGATGCCTGTTAGTATAAATTCCAGTCTGGCAAGCCCAAACCTCCTCTTTTCTTGCTATATTGTAAAATTTTTAACTTTATTCTTGCTTTCTTCCCTTGCCATGTAAATTTCATTATCAATGCTTTCAATTCATCAAAAAATTTCTTTCCCAGACCTATTGGTATCGTCTGAAAGAGAAATAAGATTTTTGGTTGAATATTCATTTCCACTGTAGCAATTCTTCCTAACAGTGATAACTGTAAGTTTTTTCCTCTTTCTAAATCAGACCTAATTTGAATTAACAATTTATCATAATAATCCTCTTTTAATGTCAAACATCTAGTTGTTATATATATTCCTAGATATTTTGCTTTCTTTACCAATTGTAATTTCATATTTTCTGTTAATCTTTCCTTCTGTTTTTCTGCTATATTCTTCACAATAACTTTAGTTTTCTCTTGGTTATTTTTTTAGACCTGCCACCTCCCCATATTCTTCTATTTTTATTTATTTTTTATCAATTTTGGTATCATAACTCTTGGTTCCTCTTGGTCATTTGCAAATGCCTGCAATTTATATGTCCCATCTCTAATTTTCAGTCATTTAATCTCTACATCATTTCTTACATTTCTGTTCAAAATTTTTAGTGTCATGATAAATAGTAATGAAGATATCGGACAGCCTTTCCTCATACCTTTTCTTATTTCAAATTCCTCCATTAATTCTCCGTTAACTCTCCATTAACCATTTTCTTGACTTTTTGTTTATCATATATAGTCTTGATCATATTTGTAAAATTCTGTCCGAAGTTCATCTATTCTAGTTGTTGAAACAGAAACTGCCAGGAAAGATTATCAAATGCCTTTTGTGCATCCAGAAAGACCAAAGCTAGTTGGCTTCCTGGATGCATTTCCTAATATTCCAAAACATCCAATATTGTCCTTAAATTGTTCTTGATCTGCCTCTTGGATAAAAATCCATTCTAGTTTTCATGTATAAAGTCTTTCAAAATTTTCTTTAATCTCTCAGCCATTATTGATGCAAAAATTTTATAATCCACATTTAATAAAGAAATTGGGCGATAATTTTTGATCTGAGTCAAATCTGTCTCTTCTTTTGGAATCAAAGCAATATTAGCTTCCAACCAAGTTTTTGTTATTTTATAATCCACCAGTAAGTCATTATAAAGTTCCTTTAAGGGTTCAATCCATATTTCTTGCAGTATTTGATAAACTTCTGCTGATATATCGTCTGGTCCCAGCGTTTTCCTGTTTTTTTGCCTTTTTATTGCTTCTGTCAATTCTATCAATTTTATTTCCACATTTAGCATTGTCCGATGCTCTTCAGAAATTTGTGGTATTTGACTTTTCTAAAAAATTATTTATTCTTTTTGGGTCTATCTTTTCTTCTTTATATAGCTTTGCATAGTAGTCTCTTACTATGTTTATCATTTGCTCATTGGCATATTCCGTTTCTCCCAATTCATTGCTTAATTTATAAATCCTTTTTTCTCTTTGTTTTTTAAGTCTATATGATAACCAATGCCCTGGTTTGTTTACATTTTGAAAAAAGTTTTGTTTGGTATTTTTTATTTGTTGTGCTAATCTTTCTGACGCCAACATATTCAGTTCATGTTTGTTTCTCTCCGTTTGTCTTTTTAATCTTTTCTTATCTGGATCTTTTTGCAATTTTAATTCCAAATTCTTAATCTCTTCTGTTAAAGCCTTATACTTTTGTTGTTGAGGGCAGGATTGAGTTCTTTGGAAGACTGGATATAAATAAGAAATAAACTGCCAACACTATTTGAGTAAACTAACTCAAGAGAGATTCATCTTAATAAATGATCATTCCAAATAAAACTACACTGAAAAACAATGACAGAAGCTGTTTTTCCTTAGTAACCTTATGTAGTATACCTGAGCTGTGTATTATATATGAATGTTCAAATCACTAAATATATAGCAACATGGAATATTAGTATAGATATATTTTGTTTTTTACTCTTTATAGAAAATATTTGTTGAAGTGATTGCGCCACAATTATACAGTAACAATGGGGGTTTTATGGTATAACACCAATAAGAATAAAAGTATCCTCTATTAATTTGTTTAGGGATAACTTCAAAAGATATATAATTATACATACTGGCAGAAAATAACTACTCTTGGTAGTGGCAAAGTATGCTCTATAAATAACATCTTTACTGTAGCTGCTTTCTGGTTCATTTCTCCATGAAGACAGGAAAATTAAATAGCTCTGCATGTTTATCTTGTAGCACAACTCTTTTTATTTAGAATAGTATGTTCACTGGAAGCCTAACCAATGAACCAACTTAACAAATCAACTCCCTGGTTGCTTTGTCACAAGAATGGGCATGCAACTGTGAAAGTTATAAGTGGATGGCTTCATTCTTACTAATTCCCCACTCATTTTGAAAGTGACATCAGGGTACATTTTCTGCTTCACTTCCAAAGTACACTTTCCCAGTTATGTCATGTCAAGTCTTGTTTATGTGAGACAAAGTTCTTCAATTTGTTACAGGCTAACCTCTGAGGCTTATCAGCTAGTTTGCAGAAAAAGGACTGCCCTTTCAACTGAGCCAATGTGTACCATACATTGCAATATGATCTATATCTCTTTTCTCTCAGCAGAGCTGAAGTAGGTCAGTACACAGAAAACATTGCCACTTCAAAACTCAGAATAATGTTTTACAAGTATGATTTTTCTACTAAGTACTTAGTTTTCACCTGGCATTTATTAATGCCCAGGGAGACATTATTTTACCATTTCCTGTCACATGATATAGAAGAACTCATAGAATAACAGAATTGGAAGGGACCTTGGAAATCTTCAAGTCCAACCCCCTGCTTGAGTAGGAGACCCTATACCATTTAAGATAAATGGCTGTCCAGTCTCTTCTTAAAAGTCTCCAGTGATGGGGCATCCACAACTTCTGAAGGCAAGCCATTCCATTGGTTAATTATTTTCACCATTTAAGAAATTTCTCCTTAGTTCTAGGTTGCTTCTCTCCTCAATTAGTTTTCACCCATTGCTTCTTGTCCTGCCTTCAGGTGCTTTGGAGAATAGCTTGATTCCCTCTTCTTTTTGGCAACCCATAAGATATTGAAACACTGCTATCATGTTTCCCTGAGTTCTTTTCATTAGACTAGACATGCCCAATTCCTGCAACCATTCTTCATATGTCTTGGTCTCCAGTCCTTTTGGGCACCAGGGACCAGTTCCATGGGGAAAGGTTTTTCCGCACTGGAGGGGGCATGGTTGCATGCTGCCTACATCTTGCAAATGGGACTTGGCTTGTTTGCATTGGGGACCCCAGTCCTAGCCATCTTTGTCACTCTTCTCTGCATTCTTTCCAGAATCTCAAGATCTTTTTTATATTGTAGTGTCCAAAATTGGATGCAGTATTCCAAGTATGGTCTTACTAAGCCTTTATAAAGTGGTAATAATACTTCACATGTTCTTGATTCTATCCCTCTATTGATACAGCCTATGATTGCATTTGGCTTTTTTGGCATGTGCTACACATTGCTGGATCATATTTAAGTAATTTAAGTAATTGTCCACTGGGACTCCAATATCCCTGAGCAGGTTTTACCTAATCTGTACTTGTACAGTGGATTTTTCTTGTCCAAGTGTGAAACTTTGCTTTTCCTTCCACTGAATTTCATTTTTTTAGTCAGTCTTCCATTCTATTCCTACCAGCTTGATTTGATGAGTTCCCCTCCTATTTCCTCATCTAGATCATTTATGATGATAATGAAAAGCACTGGGTCTAAAACAGAACATTGAAGGACCCCACTGCTTACCTCCCTCCATGTGGATATAGTTTCATTGAGAATTATCCACTGAGTACGGTTTATTAGTCAATTACAATTCCATCTGGTGGTGGTGCAATCCATCCCACATTTTTCTAGCTTACCAAGAGGTAACTTGTGGTGTACTTTATCAAAGACCTTGTTGAAATACTTACAGGTGAAACAATGTAGAAGAGCTGAAGGCCACTATTGAAGCATCCTGGTCTTCCATAGCACCTCAGCAGTGCCACAGGCTGATAGCATCCATGCCACACCACATTGAGGCAGTCATTACTGCAAAAGGGGCCCAAGTACTGAGTACATACACGTGCTTATACTTTTTAGAGGTCCGATATTGTTCTATGTACAATCCTTGTTTTATTGATTTCATGTAATATTCTAATTTTCTGAAATTATGAATTTGGGGTTTTCATGAGCTATAACCCATAATCATCAAAATTATGACAAATTAAGGCTTGAACTATTTCGCTTTGCATATAATGAGTCTATCTCATATTAGTTTCACCTTTAAGCTGCATTACTGAAATAAATGAACTTTTGCACGATATTCTAATTTTTCGAGTTTCACCTGTGTACTATGTCCACAGCATTTCTCTTGTTCACTAATTTAATCACTTTGTCACAAAATGAATAAAGATTTGTTCGGCATGATCTGTTTTTGATGAACCCATGTTGGCTTCTGGTTATAACTTTGCTTGCTTCTAGGTGTTCGTTGATTTGTTGTTGATTATCTATTCCAGGATTTTCCCAGGTATTGATGTCAGGCTGATTATTTTATAGTTTCCTGAGTCTGGGTTTTTTTTCCCCATCATTTTTTGAAGATGGGAACCATGTCAGCTCTCTTGCAGTCTTCTGATAGTTCCCCAGTGCTTCAAGAACTTTGAAGGGTATGGTATAACACTTGTGAGATCCCTTCTGGGATGTAAGCTGTCAGAACCCATTGATTTAAATTCATCTAGATGTTCTCTTACTTTTTTCTTGCTTATTTTAATTTGCTTTTCTAGTCTGTTTTTTATGACTCTGTTTTTGGTATATTGGGTTGTATTTTCTTTTTGCGTAATGACAGATGCAAAGAATGAATTAAGCAATTCTGCTTTCTTTCTATTATTTGTTACTTCTTTGCCATTTTGTCTCATTTGTGAACCAATTGTTTTACCCCCAGTTCTCAAATAGCTCAAAATCATTTATAAACCGATATCCACTCAATCTTGATTGATTAAGCCTCCGTTTGGGTGGACTTCTCCTATCCAAGTTTCAGATCATCAATAAAAGTGATCAATCTAGTCTCAGTGCCATACCCTACATAAATCCAAATGGAAACTGTCCAGATAAGCCATCTCCAAAGCTCTACTGAACCATCAGATATAAAAATATGTAAAATGTAAAGTATCATTTTCCTTTGGATAGCTATAAGAATAAAATTCAAGAGGCACTTTAACACACAGTAAGAAAAGCTTGATTTCTTGAAGGAAAATCTTCTTTCCAAAGGTACATGATATTTTGAAAGAGCTATCTTCACCTTACAAATGTCTCTCTTGTTTTGATTTAGTAGATCATGATCATAAGAAAAAATATTGAAATACTACCTTAAAAATGTAGTTTGCCTCCAAATGAAACCCTTCTGAGTTGCAGGTGTAAGAAACAGCACAAGTTCAGGTATGGAACTACTGGAGACAGTAACTTGAAAGCAGCAAAGTTTTTATTCACATATTTGCAAACACAGGTAAACAAGAATACTTGTCTAATCTCAGTGGTGACACCAACCATTTTGGTCTGAGATTTTTTAATTTCTCTCTCATGAAAACACAGAGAAAATGCTGTATGAAAACCATTTCTCTTCTCCCCAGCTACACTGAAATATAAGAAGAAGCAGGCTGTCGTCCCACTTGCTCCTTCAACATCGCATATTTTCAGTCACCATTTAGTTTGAAAGAACAAAGAACCAGCAAAGAACCAGCAAGATACTGCCTCTTGAAAGAATGGAAGTGCTTTCAATGTAGGTGTGAGGAGAAAGAGTGAAACTGTGGAATTAGAATGATTTTAAACAACAAAAATAGTGCCTTTTAGACATTTTCCATGGTGCCTAAATATATAGAACATTGGTAAGTGTGCGTGGGGAAAGGACAGGCAGTTCTTTAGTTTTGAATCAGAAAGAAAAATTAATGCCTTCTACATTTGTAAAATCATTTCCTCCTCCCATACTCGTTTAATTCTGTTGTTGAGAAATAAACTGAGACTGTATACATTCCTTTTAAAATAATTATGTACCTCCCTCTGCTTTTTGAGAAAGAGTGTGCAAATTGAAAACTTGGCAGGCAGCGTATGCACCAATGTAATTTAGGCATGTACAGACCTCATAATCTGAGAGTATTATGTTAGGTTCTGGATTATCTTGCAAAGAGAAATAGATGAGAGAAAGCCTGCTTTAATGAATGCATAGGTTGCTTCCAAGAAATCCAAGTTTATCCCCTGGATATCTGTATAGGTATCTGCAAAAAAAAAAGGAAATTATTTTCATAAATTTGTCTACTTTGAAAGAAACTAACACAATGGGCTTACAAAATTGAACATAACCTGCCAGGCTGGTAAAGTTAATGGTCAAGTGATACTTAAGTGATAGATCCAACATAGCATAAATGTATTTTGTTCTCAGTTCAATAAATAAGTGGCTCATGACTACACATGATCCCAGGAAGGATGCTAATTTCTTTAATTTCTTGACTATTTCCTAATCTTTTGAGAATTAGGAATATTTTGAAAATGAGAGGGATTAATCATACATTGTATATGAGTCATTTAGGACATATGCAACAGTACTGAGAAGAAATCAGTATGGAATGGGGAAACTGCATTTAAAATTAGGAAGTGAGGGAAATATTTCCTTTGTGGCAAATCTAACAATATGGAAATTGAGGGCCTCAAAGTAAAGGAACTGCTGGCAAGAAATAAGTCACATTCCAGAAAGGGAATGAAGCTCATAAAGGGGCAAAAAATCAATACAGGCAAGCAGGAAAGGTGATAAAACTGTCAATAGAAACCTTAATCTGTTGATATAGAAGCTGACTTTGAAAAGCATTATGAATGGATTTGCACTGACTGGTACAAGCAGTAATTTAATAAAAGAAATAAAAAACCCACCTAATTTGGGCACTGATAACAAAGTTCCAAATTATCTGGCAAATGAAAAGTAAAGGAATAGCAGGAGTGCATTTCAAATTAGAAAAGGGGAAACTGAAGTAATATTTATATGTTCCTGTTAGAAGAAATAGGGCTCGCTTCCCCAACCGGGAGAATGAAGGTGCCACCACAATAAAACGAAGCTGTGAAGCCAGCTGCTAGAATGGAGGTTTTTATTTGTGAATCAGAAATTACAGTGACAGCAGCATTCATTTCTGGGACAGACTCAGACTCAACCCCGCCAAGACCGAGTGGCTGTGGCTTCCAGAGCCCCGATATAGCCAGCTGACTCCATCTCTGGCTATCGGGGGCGAGCCACTGGCCCCTGCGGAGAGGGTGCGCAACTTGGGAGTCCTCCTGGATGCATAGCTGTCGTTAGAAGATCATTTGACGACCGTGGCCAGGGGGGCTTTTCACTAGGTTCGCCTGGTGCGCCAGTTGTGCCCCTTTCTGGATCGGGACACCCTTCGCACAGTTACTCAGGTGCTCGTCGTCTCCTGGCTGGATTATTGCAATGCTCTCTACATAGGGCACCCTTTGAACCGCATTCGGAGGCTGCAATTAGTCCAGAATGCGGCCGCACAGGGGATCATGGGGGTCCCGAGATATTCCCATGTGACCCCCCTCCTGCGCGAGCTGCACTGGCTCCCTGTGGCCTTCCGGGTGCGCTTCAAGGTGCTAATTACATTCTTCAAAGCGCTCCATGGCATAGGGCCCGGATATCTGCAGGAGCGCTTGCTGCCGACTATTACCTCCCACAGACTGGTGTGCTTCCACAGGATGGGTCTTGTCCGGGTGCCATCAGCCAGACAATGCCGACTGGCGGCCCCCAGGTGTAGAGCCTTCTCTGTGGCAGCACCAACCCTATGGAACGAGCTCCCCACGGAGATTCGCTTGATAACTGATCTCTGGGCCTTCCACCGCACCCTTAAGACCTATCTTTTTATTCAGACGGGGCTGCCCTAACCCCTAGGGATTTTTTTACTAGGGCGGTTCTTGGGGTGGGGGGTTAGTTTTGAAGATTTTAGAGTGTCACTGGGATTTTAAATTTTAGAGTTTTTAAAAATGTGCAGCCCAAATAGATTTCATTTAATTTTAAACTGTTTTAATTATGATATTGTTGTGGTTTTAATTGGCTGTAAATCACCCTGGTTCTTTCGAGAGGAGGGCGGTATATAAGTTGAAATAATATAATAATATAATATATAACATCTACAAGGTGAAAGCAATGTTTATTATTTAAAAGATTGATATGGCCACCTATCTTAAGATACTCTGATTGGCTCAGAGCAACTGCAAAAAACGAATAAATAAAGCATGCATAAAACCATAAAAACAGTAAAGTGATAAAACAAAAAACCCACACCCAGGAAGTAACTAGATAAATTCAGAGGACTTTATCTACAAAAGAGCGATTTTGGAGTCCTTGTGGACAATTCTTAAAGCAGCAGAAGCAGTCAGAAAAGCCAGTGCAATCCTAGGCTGCATTAACAGAAAGTTAGAATCAAGTATTGGTACCACTTTATAAAGCCTTAGTAAGATCACACTTGGAATATTGCACCCAGTTTTGGTCATCCTATTATAAAAAGATGCTGAGACTCTGAAAGGAGTGGAGAAAAGAGCAACAAAGAAGATTAGGGGGTTGGAGGCTAAAACATATGAAGATCAGTTGCGGGAAATAAGTATGTCTAGTTTAATGGTAGCAGTGTTCCGAAATCTAAGGTGCTGTCACAAAAACGAGAGGGGGAAAAACCTATTTTCCAAAGGAGTAGAAGGCAAGTCAAGAAACAATGGATAGAAACCAATCAAGGAGAGAAACAAGCTAGAACTATGGAGAAATGTCCTAATAGTGAAAACAATCAATCAGCAGAATGACTTGAAATAAAAATAGAATAACAGAGTTGGAAGGGACTTTGTAAGTCATCTAATCCAACCCCCTACTCAAGCAGGAGACCCTATTCCGTCTTTAACAAGTAGCTGACTAGTCTCTTCTTGAAAGCTTCCAGTGATGAAGCACCCACAACATCTGAAGGCTAGCTGCTCCACTGATTGATTGTTTTCGCTGTTAAGAAATCTCTTCTTATTTCTAGGTTGAATTTCTCCTTGATCAGTTTCCATCCATTGCTCCTTGCCTGACCTTCATGTGCATTGAAAAATAGGTTGACCCCCCCTCCTCCTCTTTGTGGCAGCCTCTCAAATATTGGAACACTGCTATCTTCAGGACCGCATTCTGCCAGCCAATTCCTCCCACCGCCCAGTCCGTTCCCACAGAGAGGGTCTCCTGAGGGTGCCATCAGCCAGGCAATGTCGGCTGGTGACCCCCAGGGGGAGAGCCTT
>JANHFO010005045.1:34069-44591 GCA_032468095.1 Pareas carinatus
AGGACCGCATTCTGCCAGCCAATACCTCCCACCGACCGGTTCACTCCCACAGAGAGGGCCTCCTCAGGGTGCCGTCGACCAGACAATGTCGGCTGGCGACCCCCAGGGGGAGAGACTTCTCTGTGGCTGCTCCCACCCTCTGGAACGACCTCCCCCCAGAGATCCACACTATTACAGACCTCCATGTTTTCCGTCGGACTGTAAAAACTCATCTGTTTACCCAGGCCGGGCTGACCTAAATTACACCTTTTCCCTTACCCAAATATTATTAATTTTAATTTCCTATCAGGTTTTAAATTGGTTTTATATTTGATTCTAAATCAGCCACCGAAATTATTGTATTTTTAAATTTCTTTTAATGTGTTGTCTGTGTATTGTTTTAATTGTTTTTATATGGCTGTGCACCGCCCTGGGTCCCTTTGGGGAGAAGGGCGGTATAAAAATACAAACAAACAAAAAAAACAAACAAATAAGTTTTGTTAGATGGGGCTCAGTGTTCAAGTCTATCGAGATCCATCTGGATCTTGGACTTATCTTCCAGGATATTGGCTATTCCTACCAATATGCCAGAATTCATCATTATGGAGGAGGAGGAGGAGGGTCAATTATGATGAATTCCTGGGGAAATCATCATAATTGCTATAGCCTCAAACTGGATCCTTGCAAAGGACATTAAATATGGGCATTTCAAAGGGACGAGGTTGGAAATACCTGGTGAGTAACTCCCTTCAAACCTTAATATAACAAAACAAGGATTCAAGACATATACATGATAGCATTATCATGGATCTTTTGTGTTAATGTCAGACATCATGAGGTCATTGTATAAGTGTTGTGTTAACCATCTCATTTTGTTAATAGATCCCAATGCTGGGATCTATTTTTTTTATTTTAAAGGGTCGTTTTTTTCTTACTGTCATTTCAAACACATTAATTGGATATAAAACTATTTTGCCTGCAAAGATATCCTGCTTATCTGCCGATAAATTCACTTAATGCTGTGAGAAATATATGGAAATCATTAAGTTTCAGGTATAACTTTCCCCATGAATATCTTACATTAAGAGATAATTTTATTTTTAAAATAGTGGACGAATTTTGTTTTGAAGTACACTGGATCCATTCTATTTTTACTTTAGAAAAACTTATGGGATCATTTGTGGAAGGTTCCATTTGAATTCATGGGAAGTTCCAACACAGGGTTTTAAAGAAATTTGATCATTTTTAATAGGAATTATTATATATATGAAATCAGGTTTCAGAACTTTTTTAAAAATATTTTTCCCTTACTCCTCTTTATTGTATATTTAATGTTTGTTTATTTTTCATTTTAATTAGTTATAATCAATCTGTATAGAACATTTAATTATTTTCATTTATTCTCTGTTTAAATTTAAATAAATAAATAAATAAATAAATATAACATTGAATAATATTTTACCATATTGTATTAACATTTATTTTGTTATTATGCATCATGGTATATATTTTCTATATTAATATTTAATATTAGGCATAAAGTTTGTATGTTTTATTTATGTAAGGATTTTAGACTCCCAATTCATAAATATAATATTTCAGTTAATTTGCCTGTAATCTGTAGGAAAATATTTATAATCTTATAGTTTAAAATGTTGTTTTATGCTGCTTTTGGATCAAATAAACTAAAACTCATTTGACAAAATAAACATTTTGAAAAGGCAAATAAATACCCTCAAAGTAGAAGAGTTGGGACAGGACATTTACACCAAAAGAATTTTGTAATCAATGTAATTGCTGAAATACTCCAGAAAAACCAGAAAATTAATAAAAGTGAAACCATCAGCCAACAATATAAATTGAAGTACTAAAATGAAATTTATAATATAATACAGTAGAAAAGTACTAAAGACTGTGGGAAATTGTCTTGCAATGCATTCTGAGATTTTCTCATAGACCAGAAATGAAGTTAAAACCTGGGCAATTGTCTATGCTAGGAAACTGTGAAATCTGTTTTGTCTGTTAAATTCTTTCCTGCTTTATAGTTCAGAGCATTGTCATTCTAAATAAATAGCAATTCATCAACATGATGTTTGGTAACCTCTTATTTCTCTCCTTTTGTTTTGTATCTTCTGCTTGTTGCCTTGGATATTTTTGGAACACTTTTTTTCCTTTGGGGACTAATCAGAAATAGATATGTGCATTTTCATATATTCTGTATTCAGCAGTGTAACAAGAAACTCTCAGCTTTCCTGAGGTGGATTCTAAAATCAGCTGGAGTCATTGAAAATCGCCCTTGGCCACGAATCATGATTACATTGATAACAACAGCTGTAATATTAACTATGGCTGTGTTCAACATGGTAGGTTTAATAAGATTTTCTTCTACTTAATAGTATTGATTTGTTTATTCGGTTTGGGCGTGTTACTTTCAGTGATGGAGAAAATACATTTGTAACCTTTTTTATTGCTTTCAATGCATTAAGATAATTTGTATTTTTTATCAGAACAATGTGTCAAACAGAAAACATCTAATAGGTTGAAAAAAATTATAGAACTTTATAGAAGCTTTTCCCCTCTTCATGATGAAACATTTGTCTTTTTTAAAAAAGTGCAACATTATGTTTAACTTAGGATAACTCCTATTTTCTTTTATATAGCCATATGTTGTTATTTTGTTTAGATTCTGTATATTTGACTGAAATCCTATGAGATTTCTTTTTTCTTTTTCTTTTAGTTTTTCTTGAATGATGACAGTGTGGTTGAATCTTTACCTATTCTTAATTCATCAAATATAAGTTCTCCTAATGCAAGAGATCAGACACTCTGGTATATTCAAAGCAACAATTTTTTCTTACCAGTAAGTTTGTATCTGTATGATCTGTAGCATATAAAATTGGTGTCTGTAAAATGATTAAATACTCTGTAGAAAGGCTCTTCCATGCACATTATTTATTTTTTAATTACCCTACTGGTTTTCTCCAAGTAAAACTAAAGGTTACAGTGAAGCTAACGTTAACACTGAAAGTATCAATATACTATCTAGAAAAGGAGTACTTCATTAGACCTTACAAATTAATTTGCTTCTTGTCTACTTTGAAGAAATGTTTGGCTGGATTCAGTGGGAGTTAGGCAGGATTACAATTCAGTAGTCCTTGTTTAGCAACCACAGTTGGGACCAGCAACTTGGTCATTAAGTGAAGCAGTTGCTAAATGAAACCAACTGTGTTTTTTTATCTTACTTCAGTTTTCCATTGCTTAACAGATCTCCAAAGTCATATGTGCAAGGATTGGTTGCAGAGTCAGCTTTTCATTACTGTCATAACTGAACAGTCACTCCATGAGGCAGTCTGTAAACAAAGACTTCCTGTATTCTGTCCTGTTCCTGATTAGGCCTGCACAAATCATTTTATGAAGTCATGAAGCAGCTATTCCAGGAGAAGTGTCTTCTGTACTTGTATGCTTGAAAGACTTTGGGGATTTTGAAGCAGTTGAATCCAGCAGATACAAAGACATGATTTACCCATAAGCAAAGTACCTCACTGAATGATTTGCAAAACCCTGGTCCTATACTTACATGAAAATCACTTTTCTCTCATAGTCAGTTTACATGGTTTTATCTTACATCTCTGTGGTAGTGTTCCAAATCTTGAAGCATTCCTGAAGGCAAAGTAAGCATAGTTAGTATATGAGGAGGACTGCCTGATTGATCCTACTCATCTTGTTCCAAATCCTTTCAGTATGATCACATAATGAATTCTTGACTAAGCCATTCCCATGTACCACATTAGTAAAAAATGGAACATTCAATCTCCTTATTTTTTTTTTGTAAATAGATTTTATTATTCATTATTTAGACTTATATACCACTTAACAGTGCTTTACAGTACTTTCAAAGCAGTTTACACAGTCAGCATATTACCCCCAACAATCTGGGTCCTCATTTTACCGACCTCAGAAGAATGAAAGGCTGAGTCAACCTTGAACCAGTGAGAATTGAATTGCTGAACTTTTGGTGGCTAATGGCAGATGGCGTCAGCAGAAATAGCCTGCAGTGCTGCTTTTAACCACTGCACCATCCTGGCTCCCTATTATTTTCATATTTTTATATATAAACAAAAAACAACGTGCTTACATATTTCCATCAACATCAGCCCACTGGACATACAATTCAAATTTGTTTCATCAATACTTATCATGTTCATTAATATTATTTCACAGCTACTACTTCTATCTTTTATCCAACCATCTATCCAACTTTAAAGTTCATTTTCCTAATTTTTTGATTAATTTCATATTTTATATAATATTCTAAATAAATCACCACAAAAATAACAAAATAATAAGTTTAAACATCTTAAGTCATTTAACTAATATTGTAATTATATAACATTGTCCAAAATCTCAATTTTTAACTCCATATCTTATCAATATTTCAATTTTAGCTAATGGCCATTTAGACTCCTATCCTGATTTACTGGTAAAATTATAGAGTTAAAATATCTTTATTTAAAATTGTTTATCCAGTTTTTTTTTAATCTTATAAAACCTCCTACTAAAATCAGTACATAATAACACATTTATCAATTCTCTATCATTACAAAATAACAAGTTTATCAATTTTTCATCAATATTTGCTTCCATTTTAAGGCTTTCCATATTAAACCTCCCATTATCTTATAACAGATTCTTAAATTTCTTAATCATTACAACCATAACATAACAATTTTTAATTTTATATGGATTCATTTTTTTTAGTTTGACATCTTAAATCAGGCAATAAAATTCTAAAACTTACATTCTATTCCTTTAAGATATTTAACTTGAACCTACTCAGTATCAAAAAAGAGAAAAAAAAGAGGGGGGAAAAAAGGAAAAAAGAAATTCTCTTTTATATAACATTTTAATTCATACACTTAATCATTAACTAAAACGTAGTTTTAAGTTCCATATTCAATTCTTCATATTCATGTTCCCTTAAAGTATTCAACTTATAATTCATAATGTTAACCTTTTAATTAGAGCTTTACCAATTTTTTTTAAAAAAATGATTATGTTTTCCTTTTACCCAGTATTTATTATAGATCATTATTCCATATGAAAAACAAAGACAACAAGAAGAGATTTTAAAATAAAGTTCAATTCTATATATCATTTTATTGCAAATACCTAATCAATCAATAGAACAAGATTTTATAAGTTTCAAATCCAATTCTTCATTTTACGATATTTTTATCTGTCCAATTTGTTTCCATAATTTCCACAACTGTGGCTGTGTTTTGTCGGTATTTCTGAAGTTATTCCATTCCTTTTTGCTTGTTTCTCTCTAAATTTCCTCAAATTCTCTGCTCCTTTTTTCCAGATTTCCTCAAATTTCTCCATTGGTATCTTACATTTCTTTAAGGCTGTTTTCTGGATTGGTTTCCATATCAATTTCTTTAAGATTGTTTTATGAATTGGTTTCTCCTGTTTGCTTCTTAGAATTCTTGTGGGGGTATATTTAAAAGTCTTACAGCTTCCTTTGAACCTCCTTTTGCCTTTTAATTTATAGTTTGCTTTTCCTTCTTAAGTATAACCATCTTTTCAGAAACGTGTTGCTTTTTTTCTCTTGCTTCCAGTTTGTTAATGTAGTTGTTATCCATAATGTAATCCTTTGCCTTTGTCTTTTTTTTTACTTGTATTTTTTTCCTTTGGCACCGCCCTGGGTCCCTTCGGGGAGAAGGGCAGTATAAAAATATAAATAAATAAATAAATAAATAAATAAAATAAAAATATACATTTCATAAATTCATCTAGAAGTGTCATTATCATTTCATTCCTACATTTTAATATTTGTAGAATAATTATTTTTTTATAGCTTAGTAACAAGTCTTGGACTTTCACTTCTTTATAGGTCTCAGTATTATCCTTTCTTGTTAAAATCAACAAAAACGCAGCTACGAGGTCAAAGTTAGGTTTCATTTTCCACTTTCACTTATCCTACCACGTTCTTTTTTTTCTTTTTAAAATAGATCCCACACAGTCTTAACAAATTTACTGTCTTGTGTTATTGAGGCAGTAACTTTGAAATTTTAGCATGGATAGAAAGTTATTTCATCTCTAGACATTTTATTTCAGTTCAAAGCTTTTTTTTTTAATAATCCCTTCCGTTTTCGGTTGCCTTTTTTTTTCTCGGGTGTTAAGTTTTTAAGAATTTCTTTTAATCAGGTAGCATCATTTTTTGGTATAGGACTTTAAACTCACCCAGCTGGTTAGATGTTGATTAAAGGCTTTTTTGCAGCTTGTTTCCAAGCCTCTCGATTTTTACTTCTGGCTCATCTGTGGCTAAATGCTATAAGCCTGCAGCACCGCCAGGCAGATCTTTTGAGGAGTTTTTTTTTCCCCAATCCCAGGATGGTCACCATCTCCCTTGGGACTGTGGAACACTCCTCCCTTTGTTGTCTCTCTGAGCAACTTAGGTTTGGCTCCACGCATTGGAACTGGACCGGTCTACCTGCTGTCAGGCAGTTTGACTCAGGAGCCTCCCGAATCTGCTGCCTTGATGCCATGCTGTCCACCAGAAATCTCAATCTCTTTAATTTGATGAGTCAAAAATACTTCAAATAGAAACTAGCAAGTCGAGGAAAAGGTAATGAAATCTTACATATAGTCCTTTAATTATCTGTGTAGGTAGAATATTTTGATAAAATGTGTTTGCCCCTTGTCCCATTTATTATATGAAATAATTCAAACTAGACATCGTTTTATAACTAATAAGAACTGGGTCTTGATATATGTTTTCCAAATATCTATTTGGTTTAATTTTTTTTTCTAGTATTTTATCTACAGCTGCATCCTGGGCCTCGTTTCTTGTTCTGTTTTCCTTCGGATAAATCATGAGCTGAAAATGGCAATCATGTTGGTTGCTCTGGTTGTCTACAATGTAATTCTTTTACACACACATGGCTCTGTGCTAGATAACTACAGCAAGTTACTCTATACAATGGCACCTCTAAAAAGGTAGGCTGCAACATCTGAACCATTGTATATGTCCTAGTCAGCTGGGATGGAATGGGATGCCAACTGCCTCCTCTCTGTTTCTTTTCTCTTTGTAATGTTTAAGAGACATGGCATGGAACCCAAATGACTGTTTTCTATATCTCAAGGATATCATTACATGATACATGAGATGAGTAGACAAGGAAGAAATGAAATAACCCATCTATAAAGCTAGAGGATGGATAAAACCAATTCTATTTAGTTTAGATAATTGGTGGTAGTTTGGTAAGATTAGCATACTAGACAGGATAATGTAAATTAGAAATCAAAAACAATATCTTTGTTTATTTAAGATATTAAAATAGCTCTTGCAGTAGCATTTGTATCTGTAATCCATTTATGTGTCAGAAACTAATCATCTCCACAAGCAAGGCACTTTATTTTTATTCTATCACAACCGAACTTATATGCTTTGTGTTTCATACTTTGACACATATAAATAATTGACTTAATTGGCCCTATCATGGCATGGCCAGTGACTCTGTAAATGAGATGGGCAAGCTGTAAATTCAATAAATAAATAAAATGAAAGATGCTGAGACCCTAGAAAGTGTGCAGAGATGAGCAACAAAAATAATAAAGAATTTGGAGGCTAAGTTGAATTATGAATGGTTGAGGGTATGTCTAGCCTGTCGAAGAGAAGAATTAGGGGAGGGGGTATGATAACTGTCTTCCAGTACTTGAGGGGCTATCACAGAGAAGAGGGGACTGATTTCTTTCCCAAAGTACCCAGAGTGCAGGACAAGTAATAATGGGTGGAAGCTTATTAAAGAGAGATCTAACCTAGAAGTAAGGATAAATTTTCTGGCGGTGAGAACGGTTCGTCTCTGGAATAGCTTGTTACTCAGAGTTAAGGGTGCTCCTTCACTGGAGGTTTTCAAAAATAGACTGGACAACCATTTGACTGGGATGGTATAAGGTCTGGATGGTATACGTTTTCTTTCCTTGAGCTGGGGGTTGGATTAGAAGACCTCTACAATCCCTTCCATCCCTGCAATTTGTATGTTCTATAAATAATGCAGAGTGAAATTTTTATTTAATTACTATTTTGACTATTCTGAAATTGCTGCAAGTTATTAGCTATTAAATTTTGCGAATGTAGTTTTACTGCTAGGATTAGGGAGATTTTGTGAATTTTTAGCTATGGTTAACTTGACTGGACTGGATACAGTATATACATTTTTCCTTTACAAAATTTGCTGTTTTTCTTCAATTTCTCATGAAGAATATTTACCACTGTCTGCTTTATTCTTTTTTTCTGAAAGTAATTTCTATATGGAGAAGCATTCAGATACAAAGCTGTATATAATTTAGCAATCTAAAAGGTTACCATTCAGGGGAAACCGATTAGGTGCATAGAATGAAGTGGTCCTGAGTTTCTACTATAAAGTTTTGCACCATGAATTTAAATCGGCATATTCAGAATCTGTAGACCAATTTTGATTCCCTGTGATCAAAATACTTTATTTTTACAGGCCAGGGATCTTGAAAGATCTAAAAACAATGGGTTCTGTATCCCTTTTTATCTTCTTCATCACACTGCTGGTACTTAGCAGACAGGTAAGCCTCTTGCTCTTCTTTTCTCTCCTTTTAGGATTTTCAATCCATGTATAGTGCTTTGCATGCCCAAATTGACTAGTATCTTGGCATTACCATTAGCAAGGAACAAGCATCTTAGGTATTTTCAGAAATCTCAGCCTGGTACTTTAGTAAAAGTGTTAAGTGAAACCAAAGCAATGGTGGGTGATAGAAGTTGTGACTTGAAAAACAGTAAAGTGCAATAGTTAATGAAAGATATGAAAATGAAATAGCGGTCTGGTTTTTGTGGGAATAAGAGAAAGGAGAAGTATGTAATATCTGATCTTATGGAGGTAAATTGATGAATAAATGCAGGGAAGAGAAACAAGGTTTAATAATGAAGAAATGACTAACATTACCTTAGAAAATATTTCCTGGTGTCATCTTTGTTCTAAGTATGCATGCAAGTAGGGATTCAAGTTTAATGGTACTTCCATGTTATACTCTAGTGAACACTGATAATAAAAGTATCAAAAATTAGTTTTGCAAAAACTTGTGCAATATTCTGAATGAATGAAACATAAAAGAATACAGTTACTCTACTGTCATGAATGGTTGAATGGCAAAAAGATGAAGGAGCACAGTAGATTCACAGGGCCATTCAGAGATTCACAAATTAATGAGATGTGATTGATGAACATTGGTTCTTAAAAAAAGATCTGCCTCTTTAAAATACATGATTGACATTTAAGTCTATTCATGCATACATAGAGCAAAAGAAGGGTTCCTTGGTGCTCTCTGAGCTTGGTTGCTCTCGTGCAGATGTTTCATTATCAAACTAGCTAACATCATCAGTGCTAGAAAGGAGTGGGATATGCTATTATTTGATTAGACTCTTGTTTACTGTTAACCTATTTGTCCGAGCTGGTAGTTTCTTAATTGGGGGTATTGTTTGCTTGTTGATTGTGGTCTATGATTTGTCTGAGTGCCATACTTCCAAGAATTCTCTAGCATTTTTGCACTTGGCTTGGTCTAGGTTATTCACAGTTACTCTGTTAAAACAATGGTCAAATCTGTCCATCTGTTTTAAAATTAAGAAGTATTTAAAGTATCTTAAGTTAAATTCTCAGACAAACCAGCCATTAACAGGCATGCAGAGATAAACAACATCTACATACTATTCAAAAGTAACAATCAAAATGCCAAAAAGGAAACAAAAAGATCAAAACACCTTCTCCTCAGCATTCAGTACCCAGATGAAAAGAGAATAACACCTAGATTAACACTAAATTAATAATCAAGAAGTAATCAAAATAAAAAATACTGTGTAAGAGTTATTGGATGGGAGTGAGAATATGGTCAGGAGAAATGTTAGGTGTTGTCAATTAGAAGAAGTAAGGTGGGGATGGGTGTATAGTAAACCAAAAAAGAGATGTGATTCAGAATGATAAGTGAATATGGAATAAAATTAATTAAAATAAATTAAATTATAAGCAATAACCATTTTGAAGGAAGATTTCATTGGTTTGGTTACAGAGAGAGAATGAATGAGAATCAAATAAGCAAACAGATATATGAAAGAAAAAATCATGGGTTGAGAGCAAGGAATAATACTTAGAAAGCTGTGTTTGGATGGAGTTAATAAAATCCTCAAGTAGAGCAAAGATGTATAAAGAATAAAAGGAAACACATGAATTGGTTTATGGACTTGGTGGAAAAAGTATGGTTTGTTTTACAGATGGAGATGACTTTGAAAAGAATATTGGACAACTATTAGATAAACTCTAGCTTAGCCCTGAAAGGAATTAGAATTGCTCTGCCTTGATTCCCTTGGTATAAAGAAAGAAGAGGGAAGACAATCTGTGTCAGGCTTTCAAGATCCTGCTTTTATACCCTACAACAATAGAATTACATTAATAATAATAATAATAATAATAATAATAATAATAATAATAATAATAATAATAATAATAATAATAATAATAAT